>QWTY01004471.1:0-11754 GCA_008033365.1 Pseudorectes ferrugineus | reverse complement strand
GCAGGCTAGCTAAAAAGCAAAGAGGTTTAACTCTCTGTCTCTCTCCTGAGAAACAGAGCCAAAAGCTGGCTAAAAGCAGGAAGGTGCTTTTCTCGGCTCTGTAGCAGCAGGAACGCAGGGGAGTGTGTGTGTCCTTGAAAACAAAACTGCTCAGCTTTTTTTTTTTTTTTTTTTTTCCCCCCCTTTGTCTCGGACCCCGCTTAAAGACCAGAAAGGCACAGGACTCATGTCTGGCATAGAGCAGGTGATAGGGGATACAGCATCATAAAGTCACCCCGAGACACCTGTTGTGGCACAGCAGTTCACCAGGAGGTTTTGTGGTAGGTTTGGAGATGTTGGTGCTCTGTGATCCCTCTGCAGTGTTTGGATATGTACAAGGACCCTGAGGGTGCAGGGCAATCTTGGGGGTCCTTGTCCAACATCAGCCAATCTCCTCACCAGAGGCTTTCCAGTGGAATCCATGATGCTGAATGCCAGTCATTGTTACAGGGTTTTTCTTTCATTTAATCTAGAACAAGCCAAATACTGCGAAAACATTTGTGGTGAATATTTAGTTGTATTGTCATATGTAAGCATTTGGCTGTATCCATGGCCCTGTAGTTTGCTATTCATTAATATTTTAGCAAATTGGTTTACTAACAGGAATGTTGCTGGGAAGAAAATGTTCCTGAATATTTGTGGAAAAGCAGATTTAACTTTGGGTTTGCAGTTACTTGCTGTGGGAGCGTTATCTAAGCCCCATCTTAACGCTCCTCTGGGAGCACCAGCATAGCCAATTAAAGCAAATCTTGTCTGGAAATCTGATTCTCATAACCTGCCCATGAGTAAACTGATAGAAAGAGTTTTATCTCTGAATAAAGACTGACACAGGTGCATCAGCCATGTGGAGCTCACCCTTGGCACAGCACCTGGGTGCCTTGCAGGTAAACTGGAAGCAATAGCAGCATCTCTTGAGGGCTTGCAGGAACTGATACTTCGTCTTTTTTTTTTGGATCAGAGCTGTGCTGAGGGAATGATTTAGAAATATATATTTTTGGCTGGAGTGTCCCATGTAATGTGTAAGTTTTTGAAGGGTAACTGTACTCCGGGTTCTGCTGCTTTCTTCTGGTTTGAGTTGTAAAACAGTCTTAAAAGAAAATTGCTGCGGTGCTGTTTTGGTATGGCCAGTGTTCAAGTATCTATACTTGAATTTTAGAATAACATAGAAAAAAAAAAGTGGCATGAATACCTACTCAGCTCAAGGTCTCTAAGTGCTGTGAACTCGCTGTGAGCTGTGCAAAGGCTGTGGCAGTGTGGGACTGTGGGGTGCGTGTTACATGTTCAGGTGCTTCTGGGCAGGGGCTTGAAGGGAGGGGAGAGATTTTGGTCCACTCAGAGTGGAGCACCATCTCTGTCTCAAACACTCCATTGTTTCAGCTGTACAGACACATCACAGTGGTGTGTGGTGAGGGAGGTGCTCTTTCCCATGGACTCAATGCCATCAGTGAGGTCAGGGATTGGATTTTAGGAAGAAACTCTTCTCTGTGGGGGTGGAGAGGCCCTGGCACAGGTTGCCCAGAGAAGCTGTGGCTGCCCCATCCCTGGAAGTGTCCAAGGCCAGGTTGGACAGGGCTTGGAGCAACCTTGTCTAGTGGAAGGTGTCCCTGCTCGTGGCAGGGAGTGGAACTGGGTGAAATGAGCTTTAAGGTCCCTTCTGATCCAAACCATTTTATGATGATTCTATGAAGTCATGCTCACAGCACTGCACCTCTCCATGCACAGCTTCCCGTTCCTTTCCCATTTGTTCCCTTCAATGGTTACCATCAGACTTCATCCTTCACCCTCCTATAGGCATGTGAGAGATGTGCCCATTTTCTGGAGAATTTTTTTCTTAGGAATAGTTTCCCATAAGCAGAAACTCAGGGGTCAGCCTATCTAAATGAAGCTGTTACAACCCTTACAGCATTTTGCAAGAGCTCTGCATCCAGCATTTAAGTGAGGTGCTCAGCACATCTGGAAAACATCTGTTTTAGATTCATAATTTGGCATTGTCATTCTTGGAGTGACTGTAAAACAGCGCCTTGTGGAAAATGCTTAATACTCCTGGACACATTGTGTTTTGTGTTAATGGGGAAATGGCTTGTTAGGTCCAAACTAACTGGCAGAAAATCTTGCTGAAGCTGTACAGTGTTGAGGAAGTAAAAGGCTGTTAAGGCTAAAATTTCAGCCTCTCTGAACCCAGGAGATTTTGGCTGCATTTTTACTGGAACAGAACTGAAAGCTAATGAAGGCATTTGGTGGCCCCACACTGGCTTTCAGCTGGCTTTTATTTTACATAATGAGTTGGGGAAAATTGGAGTGCAGTTACTCTGGGCTCACTTTAGAAACGTAAACGGGTTGCAGGCTGCTGTTCTGGACTCATCCGTTATAGCTAATTCCTTTGGCTCTTTTAAAACAGAAATGCTTTGTTTTCCTGTGCAGAAGGTGGCACAGGCAGCGCATGGGGCTGCTCCAGCCACAACCAGCCCAGGAAATTCGTTGGAGCCCTGCCCTCCTGAGCAGGTCTCTTCCAAATCCATCCTCTTTCTGGCCTGATGGGATTTTTGGCAGGTTTTTTTTTTTTTTTTAAAGTCACATTTCACCACTTTCTTAAATTGATGGCAATTTCCTAATAGATCGAATTTCTTCAAATCGCTTCTTATTATGTTTTCAGAAACACTGTGTCTTTTAAAATTTTTTTTATTATTATTATTTTCTGCATTGGGCTGAGATGTTTTTCATAATGTTATGTGAACAGGCATCTCTTTTTTTATTCTTTCGTCTTTTCAATCTTGGTGCATTTATCTACTTAATGCTTCCTTGCAGTCACCTCCATAAAAGATGAAGAATTGGAGAATTGTTAAAGAAATGCTTCGTTATCCTGTTTGATCCTGTTACACCCATGAATGTGGATCTAGTTTGTGCTGGCATCTCATCTGTACTGCCTTGTTCACACAAGTGAAAGTCTTTGGTAACCTGAGCTCCGGGAATCCTATCCTTCTGAAGTTTGGTTCTCATTGGCAAGTGTTCTTTTGCAATAACTTAGTATTTCATGAAGATAGCTTATTTTTACTGACACTAACATACATAAAATACTAACAATACTTAGAAAAGAAGCAGCATTGAATCCCCAAATCTTGTCTTCCTCCTCCTTGGAAAGGCTCCAGAGAAAGCCATCATGCCCAACAAGGAGCTGGAGAACTCTGACATTTCAAAGTAATCAGGTAGAATTACTGCATCTCCAGATATCTTTAACCTGTTTACTGACATTTCATTCACATCATCTCATAATGTTCATTGGATCAGAAAACAGCCTGGAGCCACATCTGCAAAATGCTTCATGAAGTGTTTTGATCTGGGAATGTGAAATCATTGTATAGGATAAAGTATAGGCTATTTGTACAATAATTGGTTGGGATATCATACTTTTTGACTTTTTTTTTAAGCTTCTATGGTTCTCCCCATTTTTTGTTATTCTAATTTTCTCCTCCTTTTGGTCACCAAGCAGACATTTCCATACTCCCAGTGTCAGGCAGGAGGCTGCCATGCTCTTTGAGGGGATTTCCTAACCAAGCATAAACTGGAGTCAGCCCATGAGAAGTGCAGGGATCCTGACAGATATTTGTAGCCGTATTTCATGTGCCTATGTAAAGGGGCTGGTCAGTCAGGACACAGCTCAGCATTGCTGCTGGAATGCCAGAGAGGAAAGATAAACTGCAAATGGAAGCTGGAATTCAAAAAATCAGTGCAGAGCAGAGGATAGCATCAGCAGTGGAAGGATCAGGTTGCTCAGGGTCTTCCTCAGCTGTATCCTCCAGTGTAAAAACCCACAGAGGCTTTACCCAAATTCAGAAATGTGCCTGATGGCAACAGGCATCTGCAATCAGTAAGTTCAAAGGAAGTTGGGAATAGGATTGTGAATGTTTGTTGTTTTCAAAAAAATACCAATATTTAGTTAAAATGCAGGAAGAGCATTTTTAGGGGCATTGGAAATTATATTCCAGCACTGCAGATGGCTGTAGCTCGTTGTATCCTTTGTCAGGACTGTTGTGGCTTTTGAATTATGGAGTTGAAAAACCTTCCAGAAACTTGTTCAAAGAAAGGTAAAAAAATAATCTAATTTAGCGTGTTGAAGAAAATACTTAACAGTCTTGTAAAAATAATGTTGTAATTTACAGTCTCGGTCTGTATGAGCTTTTGAGTGAGCAGCTGCTGTGTGAAGCCAAGGCAGGTGAGGTTTATCCTTCTTGAGACAGTTCAAATACTGAGTAAACAGGAGCGTTATTTATGAATTAGTTTCTCTGGTAAGTCCTGCCTTTCTATGCTGCATGAAGATGTGCATGTTTCTAAGATACATGTTAGCACCCAAGTTCATGTTGTTATAAAAGTTTAAAACAAACAAAAAAAAATTATATAATAAATATAAAATAATATAAATAAAATAATATAAATAAATAATATAAATAATATAAATAAAATATAAATTTCTTCTACTCTGACATTAATGGTAAGTACTGTGGAGTGATTTGGGGGTCTTTTCCCACCTTAATGATTCTGTGATTCTATATGAGGAAACTTCCAAGCACTTTGGAAGATGTTGGTCTTAATTTTCCTTCATTATTGCATTTGGCTTGATGCTTGTTACAGTAGGAAAAAACAACCCCCCAAATATTTCGTAACAAAAAGCACAGAGCACATAAACATCAGCTATTGATTTATTGCTGTTATATTTCCACCATCAGTTTACAGTTATCTTTGATGAGGAAATGATGAGCTCAATGATGGAAAGAGCTTTTTGTCAGTAAGGGCTGTTTGTAGGAATTTAGTACCTGTAACAGATAGAAACTGGAAGGGGTATTTTTCCCTCCGTGCCTTTTAGTACTGTGAATTCTCCCCAAATTTTAAAAGCAGTGAGGAGCTGGAAGGCTGACGGACGACACAAGCAGGTTTTTGCCAAGCCAGTGCCATGTGTGGCTCCCTGCTCCCACTGACTTCTATAAAAACTCACTCTGCCCCAGCCCGGCACTGCTGATCCACACAGCAAAAGGTGCAGTCAAATGGAAAAATAGATTTTGTTAGTGTGAAACAGGGAGGAGAATTGTCATGCCCCCTGTTTTAGGCTGATTTACACTTTTCTGTATGTTGTTTGTGTGATGAGGGATCAGCAGTTTCAATGAAAGACTGGTCTGAAGTTTTGGTCTGAGGGATCCGGTTCAGGGATCCGGCTGCGACATGGATACCCTGGCAGGCAGGTGGCGTTAGATGTGCACTGCAAGGCATCAAATAAAGACAAAATAGGCTGTTTCTTTTCTTCTTGGGTGTTACTGACCCATTTTTAGCAGACTGTTTTGAAGAAATTGTGATTAATTGGGTATTTTAATTAGCTGCTAAATAGTTCCCTACTTGATTAATCTAATTACTTTTTCTTTATTTATGCTGTCTTCATCCAAGGGAGAGCCTGTGTCAGTGTGATTGCAGCTTCCCAGGTCTGCCTGTGCCACTGAAGAAAAGCCCATGGGAATGGGCTCTCCCTTCTGCTCCCTTATTTTTATTTTCAGTTCCTTGTGTGGATTTATGCACTATAATTTTTTTTCTTTAGCAATTGACTTATAAGCATCAAGCTGAGTGGCGGAGACTTTACACACTAAAAAAGGCTCTTCTCTGCAGCTTTTCTTCCACCTGGCTCTCTGCTGAAAGACCTAAGGGCACTGAGGGGCTTTTGTACTGGTTTTCTGTGGATGCTGTTCCTAGATGTGGTGGTCAGCTGTTCTAAACAGCAGCACCAGGAGACAGGACAGTCTTCTTACTTCTGCAGAACCAAGAGAGCACTGAGAAGGTGCCATGCTTGGGATGAAAACCTTTTCATTTTAGTTTCATTAAGTAATTTCCCCTCAAAACAGCACTGTAAATTAATACCTCAGTAATAAAGTACATTGTTTTAAACCAAAATGAAATTAAAATAGTTAAAGACCACAAAATCAGGTTGAAAATTGAGGGGGAAATGCAGCTTATAAAAAAACTCTTGTCTTGGAGGATTTGAGTCAATGCAACAAGGAATTCTCTACATGAATAAACTGTAATAATTTTTAAATAATTGCTGTTAACACTTTTGGTGACTACCTAAGTACACGCTGACATATGGTGTGTCAGCATGAAGCACTGATTTAGAGTTTGATGTTCTATACCAGTTTTCAAGCTGTTAGATATAAGCTGGAGGAAGTGTTATGTAAGCAGACAGGTGGCAAGGATTCAGCAGCTTGGTCGGCAGGTGGGATTCTGGCCTGCTGCTCGCCATGGAAAACCCGTGCTTTCCTCCTACCTCACTGACCTCTTTTCCCCATCTCCACGTTTTTTTTCTCTTTTGCCACTTTTTTCAGCATCTGGTGCTGGGGGACCCCAGCTGGGGTCTTTGAGGCATTACAGCTTTTCTTAAGGCAAAAATCAAGATTTCCTTCGTTTTTGACAAGGGAGGAGGAGGAAGAGAAGGAGGCACATTCTCCTTTTATGCCAATGGAAAAGCTTCTAAAAGCTGCAGGTGAACATTGCAAACCAGCTCTGTGAATTTTTCAACTTAAAAACATCCTATTTATTGTTTTTAAAAGCACGCATGTTTTCCTCTGTGAGTTCCAAAGCTTGCATACTTCAATAACCACGTTTATATACCTTTTGTGTAATTTCTTGCTGCAACAGTTGCAAGTGAAGATAGTCGGACCTGTTTTTGGAAGCTTTAGCAGCCAGCTTTTGAAAAGGAAACACTGGCACTTTTCCCAATTTTCTGCCATCTGTTTGAAACCATCTCCAGAAGTCCAAACTTGCACCTACTCTGTAAAAGTTTCCAGGTAGAAAATCAGAGTAATATAAAGATTGGATGTAAAGTAATGCCATATAGTGCAATGTGTGTGCAACTGCTTATTCCAGTTGGTTCCAACCACACGTGGTTTGGGCAGAGCCCCCACAGACCATGTACAAGTGTCTCAGGTCACTTTGGATCCTTTAGAGATTGCTTGTACATCCTGATTTATAGAAATGATCTACAAGAAGGTGTATCCAAGATGCTTGGAGTAGAGAAGGGAGAGGAGCCAACGTGGCTTGGTTGATTCCTTCTTTTCCCTCTTGTCTTCCCTCCTCACTTCTTCTCTTCCTCTTCTTTTCACCCTGCTTTTTAACTTTTTTTTTTCTGTAACTCAGGATGCTGCAGTTTTTCTGGGGAAGCTTAACAGCAGAGATATGCTGACTGTGGAGCAACAGGAAATCCAATCTGTGATGTGAGAAGCAATTGAAGATGTCTCAGCTGGAAGCAAAGCTCCTTGCCAGGCTCAGCACAGCCGAATTTGTCAGTGCTCAGCTAGCAGCAGCAGGGCTGTGGGGAGCCTCAGGAGCAGCGTGTGCAGGGAAACCCGGAGTTCATCCATAGGGTGCTGGGAAATCACCTGTGCTGACTCTGACATCAAAGTCTGCCTGTCTCTTGCAAAGGGCATGTGCTCAGGGAGCAAGGAATTCTCGTACATGCAGGAGACACGCAGGGCAAGAGTGGGGTGTTACAGAAGATGATGTTTCATTCTTCCTCAGGAGGAGTGTATCTTTTCTATGCCCATCATCTATTGGACACACGAACTGCACCCAAAATTTTATGTAAATAACCTCCACAGGACTTTCCAGGTGCTGGTTTTGAGCACATGTTTTAGAGACATCATAGAGTAAGAGGGGAAGGAGGCAATATGAATATGTAGATTTTTACATACTGTAAGGATGTAGGGGTTTTGTTGTGCTTGGACTTTTGGGGCCTTATACAACTTTAGCAAAAGTTGGGACTTTGTTTTTTGTATTTGAGTTTTATTATGATTGGATGAAAACTTAATTGTTGAAGCCCTCAACAACTGCACTGCAGTAAATATGTGAAAAAGTGAATGTAAATAGAACTTAGCAAATGAAATGCAAATATGCTTATTTGTGTAAAATGTCCTCATATCTTGCAGGCAAATTTACATTTTTAAGGAGCTGCTTTAAAACACCATCTGCAGAAATCCCTTAATATTAAATAAATAAATCTTTATCTTCAGACTGGATTCACGTGTAGAAATAGCCAAATATATTCTTAATACAAAGTAATTCTACAGGGTCATGCACTCTGTCTAATGCCTCATCATTTTAATGGATTCTGGTCTAATTGCTCATATGCCACAGCTGAAGGCGGTTTGTCCTGGTTCTTCTGAGGACCTGTTGATTTCCTGAGAAATTGCTGGAGTCATAGCCTAAGCTAAAACACATTGCTAAGCATTTTCCCTACATTTGGAGTAGGAGTACAGCTCCAGCAAACCAAGCTGCAGGCCAGGGCTGTGGGCTGATGCTCATGGAGGAGCCCTTGGGTTTTGCACCCTAAGTCCCTGCAGCCTGAAAAAAAGTAACTGATGTCTCGTATTTTGCTCTGGAAATCAATATCATATGCCCAGTGAGCTCAGACAGAGTACTGATAATTCCTAATATCTCTGTAAGCCTCAGTATAACAGAGCTTTGCCATTTGATTCTGCAGGCTTATCCCAAATCAACCTCTATTAAAATAGAATTGTTTGGCAGGAGTAAGTCTGGGGAGCTCTTGGCTTTCCAGTACACTGATGGGTCCTAGTAGCTGTTCCTAAATTCTTGTGGACACTTTAGTACTTCCTCAGATTGATGTATCTGTTACTCTTCCAATGGCCAAAGGTTACCACATGGAGTAAGGGCATGGGTTTGAGTCTGGTGTCCCCTGTGCAGTGAAAGCTCCTTTTCTGGGTTTGCCAATTGATCATCACTAGCTTGGGTTTCTCCTGGTGAGTGTTGGTTTCTGTCGGTGCCCAAATAATGGCTCTGCAGGCACTCGGGGGGATTTGGAAGCTGTGGCTGTGCTCGCTGCTGGCACAGGGAGTGTGAGTCACTGGGGGTGAGGATGAAAGTGAGTAGTTATAGATGGTGTTTGCTTCAGTCTTTGATAGCTTGTAGTAAAATCTTACCAGCAACTCAGTTCACGTCATGTCTTAAACTGCTTGTGAAATAAATATAACTGACAGCTCTGCATGCAGCAATGCACCGTTTGTGCACAGAATATTTTTCATTTGAAGCAACCTAGAGGCAGAAATAGATGAAATGCTTGGAGCGGCAGCCTGCATACCCACAGCATGTGTCACTGCGTGCAGGGATGAGTGACACATGTCCTGATGGATTTGGGATGGCAGTTGCTCAGACGCTTTTCTGTGCTGATAATGAAAACAGTGCCCAAATCTGATTTGAGATCTGAAAATGGGAAAAGTGATATAAGCAGCTGAAGTGTATCATTTACCTCAGGAAGCCTCCTTGCTTGGAGTGCCAGGGGAAAGTTAGCAAGAGAAAACACCTTCCAGTCTTCAGCTTAACCACCCTGGAATGGGAGATGCCAGGATGTGACCAGGGCTGTAGAGTGAATGTTTGAAGGGCAGTTTGCCTTTAATTTGCACCAGTGAGACATAAATTCATCTTGGGGAATTCCCCTGGTAAAGCACACAGGTCTGTGTGACTAACTTATTTTCTTTTTTTTTTTTTTTTCTTTTTTTGACCCTCTTGCATGTTTTCTTTAAAGAGAGCTGAAGATGCATCCTCTTCACAGCTGTCCTTTTGCTCTCTTGGGTTGCAATGTTGTGTTACTTCATAAAGCTGCTGAGGTTGGAAAAGCCCTCCAAGATCATCAAGACCAACCATTAACCCAGCACTGCTAAGCCCACCACTAAACCATGACCCAAGTGCACACATCTGTTAAATGCCTCCAGGGATGCCACTTCCCTGGGCAGCCTGTTCAAGGCTGAACAACCCTTCCTATGAAGAAATTTTCCCCAGTATCCAATCTAAACCTCCCCTTGTGCAACTTGAGGCCATTTCCTTTGGTCCTTTCCATTTCCATGGATGGGGGCTCATTCTCAGTGCTGGGGGCTGGAGCTGCGTGTGCTGCTGTAGATGTGTTAATCATCATGTTGGAGGCGGGGGTGAAGTCAGTATCTGTTCATGAGCGCTTGTCATTAGTGCTGACATTATTAGAATGCCTCATTCCTTTTTCAGTAGATGTTGTTTTAGATATACAACAGAAAAAGGAAACCTATGCTATGGCTAAGGATACTCCAGAACAATGTATTTATGGCTCTTGTTACACTTTGATGGTTGTGAGTTGTTTTTTGCTGGGAAAAAAAAATGTTCTTTCGGATGTATTTTATGAAGAATTGGTGACATGTGGTGATCACTTATAATGAGCCCTCTCAAGACAGCCGACAGAAATAAACCTTTTAGTCACAAAGATTTGTCTTGCGACGTGTCTGAGAGAGCAACTGCAATTAGCACATAATTCCTGCCCGCCGCTCAGCTCGGGAACGTTCAGAACCTGTGTCAGGGCAAATACTGGTTTGAGCATATTGCAAAATGAAAAAGGTTGTTCCCAGGATCTTAGGTCTAATTGAGTAAAGGCCTGTCCAAATGAAAAGGGCAGCACTGATGCTCTGGTCACTGTGAGATGGGTGCAGGTAGCTCTTGGTGATGTTGTGGGGGATGTTTGCAGGATCAGAATGACTCTTCAGTTAAATGCATTTATATTTGTGGGCGGAGGGTAGAGGCTGTTTTAATTCAGAGTTTTGTCATTTGTTTTTGAAGTCTAATAAGGCAAAAGTGAAATAATGGAAAGCTGTTTTGGAGTGCTGCAGTGTATTGATGATGGATTGATCAGGTGGCAAGGTTCCATCCCTGCTCCATCCATGAATCCACATAGTGCTGGGCCTCCCAGCTGGCATTGAAGCCCTTCAAGTGTACCTAAATATGCTGCCAGCAGCCAGATGGGCTTTTTTTGCCTCTCCTGTGAGGAAAGGCTGAGAAAATTGGGGTTGTTCAGCCTGGAGAAGAGAAGGCTCTGGAGAGATCTTAGAGCTCCTTCCAGTACCTAAACGGGCCACAGGAGAGCTGGAGAGGGAACTGGGACAAGGGCATGGAGTGGCAGGACAAGGGGGAATGGTTTCAAACTGACAAGAGGGCAGGGTTAGATTAGATATTAGGAAGAAATTCTTCTCCGTGATGGTGGTGAGGCCCTGGCACAGGTTTCCCAGAGAAGCTGTGGACTTTCCATGCCTGGAAGTGCTCCAGTCGAGATTGGATGGGGCTTGTAGCAACCTGGTCTAGTGGAAGGTGTCCCTGGTGCTGGCAGGGGTGTTGGAACTGGATGATCTTTAAAAGTCTCTTCCAACACAAACTATTCTATAATTTTATAAACAGGATGGTTGGCATCAATTGTCTCATCTGTTGACTTTCTTTATTAACACCCAAATTGTTAATACCTTTCTTGGTACTCTTTGATATGGGGAACATTGGGTTGCCATGGGTTGCTCTGTGAACCTGAACAGTAGGGTAGCCCTGGGGTATTACTAATATCTTTTAAAGGAAAGAAGCATGTTGGCTTGATTGTAGAACTTTGCCTGGTTTTACTGATAGTGAAACCATCTCTATTCATACTATGTTGCCTTTGTTTGCAAAACAAAGTAAAGATTCAAAATGCTTTTCATTTTAGAGCATGTACTGGTTTGGCACAGCCTGGTTTTAGGTAGCAGGGGGGCTGCAAAGATGGCTCCTGTGAGGAAGCTGCTGGAAGCTTCCCACCATGTCCAGCAGAGCCAATGGCTGATGGCTCTGGAAGATGGACATGCTGCTGGCCAGAACTGGGCCAATGAGAGAGGTTGGAAACGCCTCTATGATGAC
>QWTY01004468.1:31313-44749 GCA_008033365.1 Pseudorectes ferrugineus | reverse complement strand
TGGTTTGTATCCATTGAAATTAGATATGCCATGGATGAATTTGACCTGGAGCCCCTTAAGATACACATCTTAGACATGATCTCCTTGTCTTACTTAGGGCTCCTTTTCCCAGCCATTTCTTCCAGGTGGAAACTTACCTTCACAAGATAAAAAAAGAATAACTACTGATTTTGATAGTATGTTCTGCCTGCAAATAGGATAAATCCCCCACCCCCCAGGCAACATGTTCCCCCAGAGTTTGGTTTATTACAAGTTCCCCCATCAGTAATGTGCATTAAGACCAATATATTTGAAGGTGCCTTTGACTATATATACGCCAAATTCTTTCTGCTCCTACAGTGATAAGGTAGGAGAATCAATTATTTCTACTGCAAAATAGCAGAAAACAGCTCATTAGGTTATAACACAAATATAGCTTAATTAATCTAGCCTGATTATCTGAATAACCTGCAGTTGTGATCCAAACACCCCAAATATCATATATAAACTGAATGGCTTTTGCAGTGTCAGTGCTGGGCATGAATCCAACAGCTCCTGGGGTAGTCAGCCTAAGGAAAGCATGCCTTTTATTCAGTCTTTCTTTCTAAAATACATTACTTGTCCTGAAGTATGGAAGTGTCAGTTTCTAATGATGTACTTAAATGTATTTGTAGTGAGATGCCCTTATAATTACAGGCAATTACTAGAATATCCTTCCATCATAATGGAGATTTTCCTTAACACTTTAACCATGTAAAAGTGGCATGCAGAATTAATAAACACAAGCAATTTTAACCTTCATTAATTTATTCAAATCAGCTCCTCTGTGACTTAAGAAAGGAGCAGAAATAATTCCTAGTATCTGCGTGTAGTAAAGAAAAAAGTGAAATATTTAATATAATGAGCAGTATCATCCCAGGGCACACATAGTGTCATTGCTAAATGACATCTCAGTTCTCCCCAAATACGTGTTGGTAGAGCTGCCTTCAGTGACTCACAGTGATTATAGCACTGGCTCCTCTCTAATGCCATTAAACACCGCCAGAGTGATGGACTCTAATAACGAAACAGGCTCCAAGGCAAAAGTTTCATGTCATCGTGGTCACTTCAGCCAGCCCCATGATTACAGCAGGATTGCTCTGAGGCTCCAATTCCACCCTAAAACCAAGTCTCTTTTGATGGCTAAATTTGCCATTTATTTCAGTAGAAAGTTATAAAAATGTTAATGTCTG
Source organism: Pseudorectes ferrugineus (assembly GCA_008033365.1). Classification (NCBI taxonomy): domain Eukaryota; kingdom Metazoa; phylum Chordata; class Aves; order Passeriformes; genus Pseudorectes; species Pseudorectes ferrugineus. The sequence continues at coordinate 43,538 of QWTY01004468.1, read as the reverse complement.
TCTTGAATGTCTAGTGCAGAAAAACTGCAGAAATCATTGTCATCTTGATGACTCCCTTCCAAGGAATTTCTGCATAAAATAACTGACAGGGAAAACTTGAAATTATTCTTCCCCTGCCTCTACATCCGACACTGTCATGTATCTGCTAGTGTAATGGGTTAGCATCAATTTACACAAATAGAAACCAAACCTAATCCCTTCTTTCCTCTCAAATATAAACTCCCTCCTTCACATTTGTGCTTTGTCTCCCAAAGCTGTACAAACTGGAAACTCACAAGAATTAAAAGGTTTAAAACTTGACGTTCCATCCTCCATGCTGCAGTGCTCCATTTTGAAAGTGCAATTAAAGCCAACATTTTTTGAAAGATCTGAAATTTCATCCTTTCAGTCTGATTTCAATCTGCTTCCAGGTGCAGACAAACAGATAAAAATTTAAAATGGGATCCTCTCAGCTCAGAAAGAGCCTTGTTTGGCAGCTGAAGACTCCTCATCCCTTCCCACAGTTGGATGGATAAAGAACAAAATCCTGTACTGTGAGGATTAAATTAGATTATTAGCCAGCGCGTGTGCGTGTGTGCATGCAAACGTGCACAATGCTGGTGGGGGCAGGATGAAACTAAAGGGGAGGATACTAAAGGCTTATCCTTGTGCATCTGCAAAGCAAATCCCTCCCGCAGTGAGTTATCCCAGCTAGCTTGTCCTGAACAATCCGCTGCAAGAAAGCTCTTTCCAGAGCCCCTGCAAACACAGCTGGATTGCTAATGGCTGCCAACAAAGACACTGCACAGGCAGCAGTGTGATAAAGGGCACGTGGAGAACAAGATGGATGAGATTCTCCTTCTGCGATAACCCCATCTGAAACAGCAGCAGCCACTTAGTACTTACTACTTCTTCTTAAAACACTGGCTTTAACTTTTTTCCAAATGCTATTTGATACTCTTTTGCTGAGCTGTTGCTTTCCCCAAAGCAAATACACCTGACATGATCTCTCTGGTCTTCTCCAGGAACCCAGATGCTCTGGAGTTCAGCTGAGCCCAACTATTTCTATTCGTTTGAAAGAAAATCAGACCCTACACAGCAGATAGTCTTATAAAATGTAATAAACAAATAATTTGTTGTAGCAGATTTAACAACTAATCCAGAAAACTCTGCCAGAGTTGTTTCCAGTGCAGAAACATGTCTGGGGCTTTTCAGTTACTTAGCAGTGGGAAATATTTCACCTCTCGTGATACCAGGCTGAGCGGCCCCTGCATCACTGCCTGCAGAAATCCTTTGGCTAATCCACGGATTTAGAACTCGTGAAGCAATCCTAAACAGAAACACAGATTTTAGATGTAGGAAAAAAATTTCAAATCTACCTCCCCAAAAAGTAAAATGTATGAGCATATGTTTTTTGCTGCTGTTATTGCCTAATTTCTGCCAGACCCATGTGCAGAAATTCCCCTGCAGTTCGGCAGTGCCTGCTGAGTGACGCTCCCCACTCCTGCGGGCGGCAGAGCTGCCTCTGCCTGGTGACTGGGATCACGTTGCCCTCCAGTGGCTGAACTGAAAAACGGGGATAAAAGGCCACTGCGGTATTTTTCTTTTCTGCTTTAGAAATGCATCCAGAGAGGTCTGCACACCATGAAATTGTAATGGAAATGCTAAGAAGTTATGTCATGCTAATTTTTAATATATGAATATAAAATTAATCCTTCCCTCCCTCCCTGTTCCTTGTAGGTATGCAATCTGGAACAATCTTCATCCACAGGAGTTCATGCTACTCTTTCTCTGGCTTGCCAGGCTTATATAGTGGGGCATGGGAGAATGTTTAATGAGAAGCAAATACAGCATTTTGGTTTGTCCTTATATTTGAAATTGTGGTCAAACCCCATTTGCACAGATTGTGCAAAGCAATCTCTCAAAAATACATGCCACTGTAACATATAAGTTCTTCTCAAAAATACCTTTGGGGGTTTTTTCCCAATAGCATGTGACATAAATGCTGATAAACTAATCCGTGGCAACAAAGGCACAATATTTTAGAAGATACAAAAGTCTAAGAAAGCTCAGTGCCCCCCTGAGATGCTTTGCAGCTGATTTTTTTTTTTGAACACTTAGCATAACGAGGCATTTTCTGTTTTGAAAGTGCAGCTCCATTCACAGACACCTGTGAGTGCTCAACACTTACACAGATCTGACTTATCTCAAACTGAGCACCAAGAAAATGTGATTCACACAACCAGTGCTGACTGGTGAGAGACTTGGTTCAAGTGATATGTTAATCAGATTACAAGGAACCTGCTGAACAAAACCAGAGTTTAATTCTTAAAATGCCATTTAGTTATCATAATCATAAGAATTTCCTCTTTCACTCTCTGTCTCCCAATTTTTGTAACAAATGAGGCAAGAGTCTCACGACTCCTTTAGTGCACAGCCCTAACTTTATCCCAATATGTATTGAAATAGACTATGACATTGCAGGACAAAAAGTAGCTGGTCCTGTAGTTGAACCTGTATCACAGCATAGAGAAATACTTGGTTAAGGTTGCAAAAGAAATGTTAACATCAGAAATTCCTGTTATTTTGGAGCTGGACTTTTGTAACTTTAATATTCTCTTTACTTCTTACAGGAAAACATATTAAATCAATAAAGAAAATGAAATTACATTATATAGACTCCTTCTGACAGTTACATGAGATTCAGCTGGGATGAAACCTTTGGACCCACAGCATATGCTTCTGCCTTTTGAGCTAATTAAATAATTGACAGCTGTGGAAGACTATCCATTTACAAAGGTCATCTGCAATCAGGCAGCAACACAATTAACATCAGCAGCAAGAAATGATTAGAGATAAAACAGGAAATGTCAGAGCGTGCTTAAAGAGTGGAGACGTTTTTAAATCAGCTGAGCCAGGTGAATTCCATCCAAGGCAAATATAAAACTGGCCAAAGCAAGCTTTAATGATTTCCCTTGAAAATCATGTGTGAGATTACAAATACAGCATCTGCTTTGAAAAGGGATGAGACAGGGCAAAGATGTCAGGGAGTTACAGACTCTTTGTGTTCCAGAGAGTGGAAAGTAGTATAGCAAATAATTAAACCTTTAACAGGAGCTCAGAAGATAATAAGTAAAAGGAAAACCAGGGTGGTGGTTTAAGGACAAATGTTGTTAAATCATTCTCCCACCTTCTTTATTTTCTTTTTTTCTTTAGTAAGGCTTTGATGCTGTTTTAAATGACATTCTTCTGTGCAGGCTGGGAGGTGTTGTGCATTTTGGTGTATAACAAAATAGCTGCAAAAGCAGGTAGAGTGATATATGTAGAGCTGTGTCTAGTGGTTATTCCCAGGACTGGCCACCTTGGGCTGAGCACTGTCCTTTCATGACCTGGCTGAAGACAAGATGGTGCTTATGAAATCTGGAAATGTCACCAAAATGAGGGGGATGGCAAGCACCATGGCTGAGAAGATTACAGCTAAAAAAGAAATTATCATTGCAATTTCATAAATGGATTAAAAGAGGAAAGAAACCAGGAGTCAACTTGTTAGACAAATGTACCATTCAGTTCATCGGGAATAACAAACAGCAGGTGGAAGAACTCCTGGATGGGCAGCAATTCTTCAGGACAGTACATGCAGGCTACAGAAGAGTGTGATTCTCAAATGTGACTCCATGATTGTGTGGAAAAGGTAAAAAACACATGGGGGAAAGGGGCTGTAAACACAGTTGGACTGTGATTTCATGCTTTCCCTTTCTGTGGCACTTGATAAGGCCTCTGCTGGTGTATGATAGCCAGGGGAAGGGGAGTTTTTTCTGCCTGAGAAATGTGTAATCACTGCATAATCTGGAGAAGGGAAAGAGGAAGCTGTAAATTCAGCAGCTGGGGTGGGGGACAGTGAGGAGGAAAAGCAACAGTGACACTCTTGTAGAAAAGGAACTGCAAACATGGAGCCTCTGTCTCTCGGCTCCATGCAGAAGGATTTGAGGAGCCATTTCTCCTCTGCAGTGGTATGGGATTAAGAGTTCTGGGTGTTCTGCTTTGAAGTAGTTTATCAGCTGTGATCTGCCCATTTGCCACTCTTCAGGAGCCCCTGAGCTGGAATGTGCCTGGCAGGAGACACCCCAAGTTAATATACTCTCCTTACTCATTACCTCTCCTTCCTATGTTTTTCTTTTGTGTTTTCAGGCAAGGTTGGACAGTGTGGTATAATCCTTCCTATTTTGCTTTCTAATTTTCCTACTGCAGTAATTTCTTTGTTTCCTAAGAGGTTAATTTCTTTGCATTGCATGAACTAAACTGAAAATGGACAGAGCAGGTAGACCAACACATGAAAACCGTTAAATCCCCCAAAGGGTTTTTTAAAAGTTATTTTTCAGTTTATTAAAGGCACAGTGTTGTAATGTGCCAAGTGTTTATGAGTCAAAGACAGAGAACAAGCCCTGTGGACTTACAGCTGAACCTCAAAGCCAAACACCAGTTTTGCTTTAGAGAGTGGGTCTTTGAGATCTTTTTCCTGCAGGTGTATTCCACAGAAGCAGCTAAGCAAAGACTGTGAGTGAGGTTTGCATCCCTTGGGAACGGCCATCAGAAATCACTAAACAGACATAATAAATACTAGTGTTAGTCTGCACCACAGTTTTGGCATGTGCTTCCAAGCAGGTGTTTGGAAAGACCTCTTGGGAGAAGACAACCGTGCACCTCACAAAGCCCAACGTAGGAGGATGCTAACAGATGTGCTTCCAAGCTCTGCTGTGTTTTGGGTGCCAATTTCCGATCTACTTTGTCTTCCAGCTTGCTGCCAAGCTTGTACTGGTGGAAATACAAAGCTGATTGGTGTCACAGCATGTTTGCCCTGCTTTGTTTATCCGTAGAAAATTCAGTTCATAATTCCTCAGTTCGCAGTTAGCACCCACTTTTATGTATCAACCCAGGCAAAGAACAGGTAATGATTCCAAAGTTAATTCTATTTTTCTGTAGAAAGTTCTGCTTCATGTATCCATTTCAATAGAACTCTTGGGCTAGATCCCAGATGGCTATAGCATTCATCTTTCTACCAGGCATTTATCCAAAGTTTTACCCTGTGGGTAAAGAGGGAGAAAGGCCAAGTCATCTTGCTACTTTTACATTGAAGCCATTTACATTTGCTCAGAGATGCCATAAGCAGCTGGGTCTCAGCTGTAACTCTCTGGGTAATACATTCCTTCCTGTAAAAAAACAGGGAAGCCATTTTCCTTGCTGCCTTGTAAAGGCATTGAGTGAAGTTCAGCACAAGGCAGACCATTCATTGCTATTTCCCAAGAGTGTGCCTATTTAACCAGGCTTGGTTTTTGGGGGGAATTAACGAAAAAAGGAATGAGCAGAGCAATGAGTGAGAACCTCAGTGACACTGAACTGGGACTCACTTTGGTGTGAATGAGATTACAGCTGATCACCCTGGATCCTGAGTCCTCTGAGATGTCACATATTTATTATTTATACCCAGACACTGACACTCTATAAAATAGAAATGGACAATTAATCACAGACATTTTTTTGCAAGCTTTTACAAGCAAAGATCTTTAAATCTTCATCCAGACTAACAATGCCCCAGTGCCCCCAGATGGAGTTGATTAGTCAGATCTGATGATTGCCTATAAGGGAGCTCTGTTCAGACATGCAAAGGAAAAAGGAAATGTGGATTAAGGTTTGTTTCAGGAATGATTAGCCAGTTTTCCTTTGAATGGTGGAAACAGCTCTGAGGAAATCTGGCAGCATGAAGGTGCAAAGTGTAAATGTTTGGGTTTATTGTTTGTGTATTTTGCCAGAGAGCTAAAAGCCCCCATTTATGTCAGACTGAGAGCTAAAGGATAGGAATATCACAGATGGAGTTTCATGGTTATAGGTGTCTTTAGTTTTACTCAGACTTTGTAAGGAAATAGGGTGGTGGTGCTTGGGCTGAGCATACAAACCTCCTGTAATCAGAAGTTCCAGTTCTGGCCCAAATTGGGTTTCCCTGAGTAATGTTTGCAATTACAGCTCTAGCTGCAAGAGCTTGGACCAAAGCCTGGGATTCAGCTTTCATGTCAAATCTAGGATTCAGGGAGAAAGGGTTTATGTCAATATTCTGTTCCAGCAGTCAGGGCTGGGGTTTTACTTTCCAATCCCAGCATAAAAATAAAATGTTCATTGATCATGATGCCTTGCAAAATGCTTTTCTGCTGGTGTGTGAAAAGCTATTCCTGATGAAATTGGTGAGTTCTTGTTTCTCTGTTCTTCTCTCGTGTGTGTGCACATCTCTTGTCTTGTGCCTAGAATTTAAGCTATGTTGGAAATCAGCTGGAGTGGGTTTTGCCTGGTCATGAGCCCAAGGCGGGGTTTTTGGACTAAGATAACATCAGGAATAATAATAATAATAGGAAGCAGCCTGATTTCCTTGGCTGATTAATCTGAAATCTCCTTAGAGACATTCAGGAAGACAATGCAAGATTTTCTCTGGCAGTAGCTGACTGGGGTTTTTTGTCTACCGGTTTCCCCTAAAATGTTTGTCACATTGCCAAGCTGCTCTGTTCCTTTGATATGCAAAGTGCTTTGAAGAGAGAATCCCTCAATTACCAGTATTCCCAAAGCGTGGCAATGAAGTAAGGAGGGAAAGGGGATTTTTGTCTTCAGACATCACTCAGTATAAAAAGGAAACACTTGCGTTTGTAGGGACATCTTCTGGTACAAGATTTTTGAAGTGTTCGTGTGAGATTTACTCTTTTGTAGCTATACTAGTATCGCCACTTCGAGCTCTGTTTCGAGAATAATTATAGATAATATGTGGGTTTTGAGATATACCTAGAAGTGAAAGAACACTGGTAATGATATCCTCAAAGGATACAGGGAAGGTAATGCAGAACAAGAAGTACTCAGTACATGTGATCAAATACCTACCATTCTCATAAATCTCTCATGCTTTAATATCCAATGGGCACTAAGATATACCTGATATAGCATCTATTTTACTTGGACTTTTTAAAATCAGTGGGTTCCAGTTTGATCAAACAGCCTGGATGTAGTGTGGTTCAGAAATTCTCTCTGTTGTTAATGGTGGGAGAAAGCTAGTGTTGTGCCAGTGTTTAATGAAACAATCCTGATCCACTGGTGATTCATGGGCACAATGCAACTTATGACATGCTTCAGACGGCCCAGATCCATGTCCTAGTGGTGAAAGGGAATGGCTGCTCCCCAGCAGGCTGTGTCCTGTGGGACTCTGGGGTGCTGGCAAAGGGAGGCTGGAGAGCCCTAGGGACAGGCCCTCTGGGGTGATGTGCTGGGTTTGGCTGGGATAGAGTTAATTTTCTTCACAGCAGTTGGTATAGGGCTGTGTTTTGGGTTTGTGCTGAACACACGGTTGATAATAGAGGTATTTTTGTTATTGCTGAGCAGGGCGTGCAGAGCCAAGGCCTTTTCTGCTTTGTGTATAGCCATGTTGGCAAGAGAGTTGGGGCTGACACAGCTGGGACAGGTGACCCCAGCTGACCAAAGGGATGTTCCAGACCATATAACATCATAGTATATAAAGTGGAGAGAAGCAGGAAGGGGGGATATTTGGGGTGATGGAGTTTGTCTTCCCAAGTCACCATTACACGTGATGGGGCCCTGCTCTCCTGGAGATGGCTGAACACCTGCCTGCCCTGGGGAAGCAGTGAATTAATGCCTCAGTTTGCTTTGCTTGTGTGCATGGCTCTTGCTTTTCTTATTAAACTGTCTTTATCGCAACCCACGAGTTTTCTAGCTTTTATCCTTCCTATTGTCTCTGCAATCCCTTTGGTGGGGGATAAGTGAGCAGCTGTGTGGGCTGGGCTGATGGCCGGGGTTACATCACGATGGGTGAGGGATGGGGGAACCAGGAGGTGCTCTAGGACAGGGCAGGGCAGCAGAGCCTCTGACACTTGCCCTGCCACCGCCTCTCCTCAGGGACCCCAGTCCACCCACGCCGGGCTTGTCCTTGGCTACGCTCTGCTCGCACTATGGCCAAAATGACAGCCACGCCTTCGAGATGTGGCACTTTGCGGGAGGGCTGCGGGGGAGACCTGCGGAGAAAGATGCGGGTGCCACCCGACATCTCCCTTCCCTCTCCCACAGCCCGGCCGTACCCAGCCCAGCCTCCCGCCGCAGCCCGTTCCGAAGCAGCCCCGGGCCCAGCGCGGCCCGTGCCGCGGCTGCCTCAAGGCCCGCACGGGGAGCGGCCCCGCCCGAGCCCCGCCCGCCGCTAGGCGGCGCTGCCCCCGCCGCGGAACGCGAGGCGCCGCCGCCGAGTTCCCGGGGGGACGCGGGGCGGGAGGGGCGCGGTGCCGGCCGGAGCGCTGAGCGCGGCGCACCGCGTCCCGGCACGAGCGCGATGGCGCCCGGCGGCAAGGTGAGGGTCCTGGGGGGGGTCCGGGGGTCCCGCCGCCTCCGGGCACCCACATGCGTCCATCCCCGACACCGGGTAACTCCTCCCCGTGCTGGCCGGCGAGCCGCTGCCGGTACAAAGCTGCCTAGCTCAAAGGGAATCAGTGTTCCTGCTTTAGAGCACAGTGCAGCTCCCGCAGCAGTAGCTGCCATTGCTCTTGCTAAAATAATGGTAGAACTGGTTTTGCTCTGTTGAAAAGGCAGTTTGTATGTGTGGTGCGTTTAAGGAATCTTGTTGGTGAAAGCTGTGTTAAGGTCTCTCGTGATACAGGGCAGTTTAGTGTCTGTTAAACGCAGCTTTATCTATGCTGCTGTAGCCATCTCTCTCTTTGCTTTATTATCGCTACTTCAGCACCGAGAGGTCAGAGATAAAGGCAGGCTTGTTCCGTATCGTCCTAATCAGTGCTTAAGCAGAGCAGGTTGGTTAGCTCAGGTGTGACAGTGCTGTCCTACACTGCGGAGCTTCGGGAAAGTGTCGCTTAGCACCCTGCACCTGCCAGCAGCAGCACTGGCTGCTCAGGTGAGATGCCCAGAGGTTGGTGACAGATGAAGAGACACACACAGGAGGGTTACCAAAAGAGGAACCTGCCCTCTTCCTGAAGGAGGGTTCCACATACCTGTAGGGGCACCGAGCTTGGGTTTGCTGCCTTCCGGAAGAGCATGTTGGCACTTGACGCTTGATCGTGTGTTTTGTAAGCAAAACAGCAGCTCTTCGCTCCTGCACTTCTTTGGCTTCTCTGCTGTCTTCCTGCCAGCTGTGAAGAGAATTTTACCTCTTTTGGACAACAGGATGGATTTGGCTGCCAGCCACTGTGTGTTTTGAGGCAGGACAGCAGCCATCTAAGGAGTGTCTGCAGTTGCTGATGCTGATAGAGTAATTCCTCAGGCTGGAGGTGGGCACTGACAGGGCTCTTGTGAGAACACAGTGGAGCCTCAGTAACTGCCTCTGTTCTACTCTAAGCTTCTGCAGACCTAGCTGACTCAGGCATTCATTCCCAGCTCCCAGGCAAGCTACTGGTGAAGGCAGAGTGAGGAATAGAGTGCTGAGACTGAGTATAACCTGCTGGACAACTTGTGGAGCTCTGCTGCTCAGCCTTCCTTCTTTCTTTCTCTCTTCCTCTCCTTGGAGGATGCAGGGAATTAAACCAGTGCTTGTTAAAATGACAGGGGAGGTGCACAATATATTCTGGGAAAAGAACGAGGGTAAGAAAATAGCTTGAGAGCTGCTAATGCAGGGCATTAGACTGCTAACTTGGGCAAGTTTTTCTTAACTTGGTTTTGAGACTTGTGTATTTGGGTGACAAAAAGGATCAGGTTCTTTCAGTCAGTCTTTGAAAAGGTACTTGGAATTGCTTGCAGGGCCATATGCAGAGCTTAGACCAACACCTTTTCTCTCTGTTCATCCATTTTGCTTTGCAAAAGCAGACTCTGCATCTTGTGTCACTTGACAGACTTATGATTTATTGCCCACATCCTTTTGGCAGCTTCATTTCTTCTGGAATTGGATATATTTTTTATTTTAAAATGAGTCAGCTGGCTCCAGCCTAGGTAATACCCAACTTTCCTGTGTTCTGGCAAACAATAATTTTTTCAGGCAGTGTAATTTAATCTACTGGCAGCCCATCAAGCAAGGTTTTGATGTATATTTAGGGAACTTTGGTTTAATCCATGAGAATAAATTTGAGCTGGCCTTGGACATGCAGGGCATCATTGTGCTGAATTCCTCTTGCAACTACATTCATCTGGATGATTAATCAAGATAAGGGGAGTCTGTGAAAGAAATTGCAAGAAACAATTTTATTTAATTCTAGTGTATCAATAGATTTATGGGCAGACTTGGGCAGTGTTTTGTATAGATCAGTTAAAGAAGTGATCAGAAATGCAAAAATGTACACTAACTTGAGGGATTTAAGCCCCTAAATTGAAACTGGAATTCATCCTTGCAACTGTCAACTAAAATATCTGTTTAATTTCCTAGTGCAGAAAAGCCCTTAGATCCCTAATACATTCATGGGCTTGTATAGAAATTGCATGCCCTTTACAGATTATTGTGTAACATAGGACTTTTTGTATTTTCTGCTGAAATGTCTGCAACGTGGTACAGGATTAAATTATTTTCTTTTCAGTGCAGTTATACCAGTTCTGTCTCCCACCGTTGTCTCTTATTAACAGTACTGTAAAAGAAACCAGTTGTAATGTAGTTTGATTTTTAGGTTTTGCATGTACCCTTTTAATTTTTTAAGTAATTATACTTGTATTTTAATGTTTATTCTTACTTATTCTTTCCAGGTGGCAGTAGTGCTGTGCCTGGATGTGGGCTTTACAATGAGCAGTTCTTCTCCTGGTGAAGAGTCTTCACTCGACCAAGCCAAGAAGATTATGACAAAGTTTGTGCAGCGACAGGTGTGTGTGACTTCATAGGTGCTAAAAAGGGAGAGGAAACAATAACATCTGTGAAATATTTTCCTCATTTACTAATAATTGAAATAAATGAGGAGTGAGTGAGAATTAGTCTCTGTTTATGCAGGAGTGACAGTGCTCTTTGTTTCAGCTGTGTTTTTTGTGCATGAGATGTGATAGTTGGGTTGGTCACCCTTTTTCTTCAGGACAGTGGAAACTTTTAGGGAAAAGTACTTTTCTCTTTCTCTAAAGTATTTCAACCCTTAATAATTACCACACAGAAGACTCATTTGAGGACTGAATCAGCCAATTTTATTTGTTTTATCCCAGATAGCCTCTTGTCAATTTGTTAGTTTAATTATATCTAACTTTGTGAATGCACTGTAAGATTACATTTTGAGACTATAGCACTGAATACGTAAAAAACAGTAAATCCATTGTAATTGATGTTTCAAAATGAGTTCAGCTTGCTGTAATCTGCCTAATATAGTTGTGTGTGAATCTTCCTGTGTTTTTATACCTGTTTTGTGTTCTCTGTATCTGCAGGTTTTTGCTGAGAGTAAAGATGAAGTCGCTGTAGTTTTGTTTGGCACTAATGGCACTAGAAATGGCCTTGCCAGTGAGGATCAATACCAACACATTACTGTACATAGGTCACTACAGCTGCCAGATTTTGATCTGCTGGAAGACATTCAAGATGTGATTAAAGCAGGCTCTGTACAAGCAGACTGTATCCTTTTGCTGCAGAGCACTTCTTGAACTGATTCAGCTATGTAGGAGACAGGAAGTCAGTGTTGTGAAATTGAGCTCAGCCTCCCAAGTTTTAACTACTGTTAGAGTTGAGCTAATTTGTGGTTGTAAGTTTGTCCAAAAGCTAATTTAGCCACTTTTTTACTTCCTTTTAGGCTAACAGATGGAGCCTTGGTCTTAAGGAATCATTGCTTTTATGAAGTGTTCTGTTAATTAAAGAGAACAAAGATAATAATATAATTTTAGGCCTCAAATAAGGCATGTATTTTAAAAATAGCATTACGGAACTTGGTTTATGCTTTTTAATAAAATAAAAATATTGTTTATGAAATAAGTCAGCAGAAGTACCAGAAACCAGACGGTCGTGGTTTAAGCCCAGCTGGCAGCTCAGCCTCACACAGCTACTAGCTCATTCCCCCACCAGTGGGATGGGTAAAAGGGAGAAAACTCATGGGTTGAGATAAAGACAGGTTAACAGGGAAGTTAAAAGCTGTGCACACAAGCAAAGCAAAACAAGGCATTATTCACTGCTTCCCGTGGGCAGGCAGGTGTTCAGCCATCTCCAGGAAAGCAGAGCTCCATCAGACTTAAAAATTACCTGGGAAGACAAACACCAGAACTCTGAATATCCCCCCTTCCTCCTTCTTTCTCCCAGCTTTACATGTTGAGTGTGATGCC
>QWTY01004468.1:7904-31122 GCA_008033365.1 Pseudorectes ferrugineus | reverse complement strand
AACATCCCTGTATTATCATCACTGTTTCCAGCACAAATTCAAGACACAGCCCCATGCCAGCTACTGTGGAGAAAACTAGTTCTACCCCAGAGAAAGCAGAATAGAGGTTTATCAGATTGATTTAGTTATAAAGTATTTCTAACATTGCCAAATATCACTTCCTTGTTTGAATGCCATTCATGTTTGAATGTGTTCTGCTCTTAGTTACATATGAGGTGAAGAGTTTTAAAGGGTGATCTATATAGTGTTCCTTCATGTGTTTCATTTACATACAGTTCAATTTCCTGTGTTGTCTCTCTCTGGCCATAAAATGATTGCTGTGAGCTCTATCCAGGCAGTCAGAGCTGTTTCAGAGCCAGTCAGCTGGCTCACACATTCCCAATGGAAATTGTGGTGAGGAAGAAACTAAGAGATTGTCAGATGCAGGTGGTTTGAAGAAAAACTTGCACCAGAAAATGATATAATATATTGAAGTTTTGTTGGTGGATTCAGAGTAACATTCTAAAGGTTAGATTGTCCCTTCATTGGACTTGAACCTCTCATTGGCAGTTAAGAGGCTGGGATCTGAAGCAGTCTTTTTAGTGTTCCATTGGGTAAGTGGGGCAGAGACAAGATCACAATACAGACAGGTTATATAGGAACCTCTTGCACATTAGTTATTTGAAAAGTATTTATCTCAAAAGAGTGTTTCTTAACTAAAATGCGTGTTTGTCAGTCTTTGAGAGGGAATGAAAATATGAGATTGTTTCATAAGAAAACCACTTTTTGTTAAATGATTCATGTTCTGAGATTTTTCTTAATTTTGCTTAGTTTTGGATGCTATTATTGTGTGTATGGACTTGCTTCAGAGGGAAACAATGTGAGTATGTAACCCAAAGCCTTTTACAGAATTCTGACTTTGCACTGATCTGATTTCTTGTCAGTCTTATATTTCTAGTATGTATAAACATGGAAAGTGCTTTCTTAAAAAAAAACCCCAAAAATAAAAAATTGAAATAAACATTTAAGATAAACAGCACACTACAGAAGTTTGTCTCTGAAGAATCCTCGTGAGACATCTGACTTCTCCAGACAATCAAAGAGCTTTCTGAGGCAGCTGGCAACTTTGTAGTAGAGCCATGAGAGCATTAATGCCATTATAGAAGGCACAAAGGCTTCACTTTCTGTCACATTCCTTGTGATCTGTTTTCAAAAAGTGTTAATCTGGATGTTAAAATGCTTAGAAAAGGGCTACTAAATTTAAATGTGATGGTGCATTTTAGAAAAAAAAAAGAAAACAAAACTAGAAAGGTGAATTTGTTCAGCCTAAAGATTTAAAGACTCTTGAAGTGGCTGTTTGTAAATATGCAGGCTGTAGGAAACAAAGGTGCAGTAGGAAAAAAACACTGTTTAAGCTGAGAAAAAATGTTGACATCAGTGTCACAGAGTTTTCAGTGAATGTATTTAGGCTGGCAAGGTGTTTCTAACACTCTCTGAACTAATGGTGCAGGGAAAGGAAGGTAACTGCACTTCCTCTCAAACCAGAGCTTGAACATGTTTCTAAAAAGGTTGTATGATCTAATTGTGAGTGGAGAAGACTAGGCTTGGTGATGCAACTTGTATTTTTATGAGTAAGGTCTAATCAGTGTGGAAAGCTGTATCCATTTAATGGTTAAAACTGCGTTGTGAATGAAAATTACTGTGTTTATGGCATTATAGTCTTGAATAGCCATGGAGCAGCTGGTTTTGTTGTTGCCTGTGTACACCAGCCCCTTTGATATGGAGTTTGCCTTCATTTGAGAAAATACTGTAGGGTAAAAATTCAAGAAAATCACTTTTATGCTTGATTATCCAGCTCGAAACTGTACCAATTCAACTGAATTTTGTTCTGTCATTGATGAACCTTCCTGATCTGTATTGTTACTACTTCTTAGTATATTAAGTAGTCTTGAAAGTCCATCTTCTCCAATGAATCTACTGAATTAGATTACTAAAATGGAACCCCCACCAGGAACAGTAATTTAAAATACATTTTCACAAGAACAGACTTACAGCTGCAAAGGAAATAACCAGTGTAATCCATAAACAGCCTAACATATTTTATTAGCATTTTATTCACATTGGGGAAAATTGACAGAATTCCATTCATTTAGATGTAGTTAGTGATTTATACAGTCACAGGGCTAGAATCCTCAATTTTAGGGTAGGAGGGAGTAGGGGGAATCATACAAAGAAAAACACATAGGATAAATAATATGACCTATGATAGAACAACTTCTACCAAGTGGGTTTATTTGCTTTCTTTCGTTTTACAAGTATATTTCTTTGGTAAAAGTAATTACAAATATATTAATTTTGTTATTATTTTGTAAGGAAATAATTTAAAAATGACCTTATAATATTTTCAATATATGTAAATGTTTTTTTCTATTTTAAGAGGAAAGAAATATGAGAAGAGACACATTGAACTGTTTACAGACCTTAGTAGTCCTGTCAGTGAGGATCAGCTGGGAATTATCATTGCTAACTTGAAGAAAACAGGAATTTCACTTCAGTTTTTGTAAGTATGTAAATGGCTGTTATATACCATGCCATTTTTTAAAGAGAAATTATTCTTTCTTAATAATTATCTTGAAATAGCTGATGATCTGCTGGTATATGGTTTCTTTAGAGGTGTACCAGTAAGTAATATGATTATTGTAAGTACTTCTATCAGTTGTACATACCATGAATTCCAGCTATGAACCAAGACCCCTTGGTTAAGTGATGTGCAAATAAATGTTAAGATGATGGCTTCTTCTCTGCTTAAGCTTATAGCTTAGAGCCAAAGTCTAAAATGGGAGACAAAAGAACAATATAAGCAGAGAACTGGGAAACAATAAGCCAAAAATAGCCTCAGAAACAGTGGTTTTGTCACAGCAACAGCCTAGATCCTTTTAGGTAAGGAAGTTACTGGGAAGAAATAATGAGGTAATGTTGCAGGTATTAATAGCTTGATTCTGGTGTCAGTAGAAGAGCAGGTCTGAAGAGAAGGGTTATATTCACAATGGTGGGCTTGGAAAATGGAAACAGCATCCTAAGTGTTAGAACAGGAATCCCTTGATTGTCATGCTGTAGATATAGGCATTGATCTGAAGAATCAATAATGGTGTTAAGGTCTGTATTAGCTGTTGCATGTGATGGCATCTGGAAGCTGTGAGCCTTCCAGAAGAGTTTATTTAAAAGCAAAACTTTGTGTGTTGCTGTTTACAATAAATACTTCCACAGGAGAAAGTTAAAGCCCTGGTTTTACTGCTGACCATGTACTTTTACCTAGATCCAGCATTCTGTAAGGAACAATGTTGTGAACTTAATAATAAATTCATTTAAGCCATTTGCCAACCCATCTGGAAGATAAAAGAGGGGTTAGGTAGGAAAATGTGACTGAAAATCATGGACTGATCCTCCACAAAAAAATCTTTTCTTTGCTTTTGCTTAGGGGAGGCTGAATGCAAAAATGTCAGGTTCTGTCTACACAGCAAAAGCAGTTATGCTTCCAACGTGGCATGCCTCTCCTGGCTTATTTGAGCTATTGCTGGCACTGGAGGCAGTGGAGGTGCAACACCATGAATCTGAGTACCTCTGCCAGTCAGAGTACATCTTTTGGAGCCCTGGTATTTAGCTGCTGCTCCCTTGTCTATGAAGCACAAAGGAAATGTTGCTGTTACAGCATTGGCTGCAGACTTGCACCCTGTCTCCCAGCCACATAAGCAAAGGATGATTTGATTTTTACATGTACAAATGTAAAATGATTGTTTAAAAATAATTTCTTGTTAGTTGTCCTTTTGTTACAACCCATGCTTCCATGTCTTATGCCCTGTTTATAGACTAGGTTGTAACTTGCAGCAGGTAGTTGGTTTTCCTCCCTGTTTCCAGGTGCCAAGCACATGCTGAGCACTGTGTAGTGTTGGGAATTACGTACTTCTAATCACAGTAGTCTCTGGGCATTGTGTAGTGAATGTAGCCTAACTTTTACCTATCAGATATTTGAAGCTTTTTGATGTTGCCATATCAGCTTAAAAATACAGTTTGTCTATTTTGTCAGTGGAATTTGCTTCCTAAAAAGGTACCAAACACTTTGCTGAAGCTTGAACTTTAATTTTGCTTTATGTGACAGTGTTGTGCATAATGTTAACTCTGCTTATTATGTGTTGCTTCATGGATAAGTTTAGTGAGGACTAATGAGGTGAAAGTATGGTAGAGATCTGTAGGCTGCTTTTTAAAAAACATAATATGATGCTAAAGTTATTTCACTTTGTGGAAATGTGGTAAGAGGTATCATGTGGTTCATTCAAAACTGGATCAGATGAAAGACCTGAAAAATCTGCAGGTGTTTTCAGGGGCACAGGGTAGAGGATCTTACACATCTTTCTCTACTGTGTTTGTTACACTTAGTTAACTCTCTCCTATATTTTGAAGAGCAGCAAAATCATTTTATCTATAACCCCTGGCTAAATTTTAAAATCTGATTCATGAAGTGGAGGAAAAATGTGTCATCTTCAGTCAGAAATTCACCTAGTGTTCTAAGCTATTGAAATCTCAAAGAGTAACATTTGTTCCAGAAATACCTAATAGCTCCACAGCAGAGAATGTCCTGCTTGCTGGCATTTGGAGCTGCTACAGAGTCACAGGCATGGAATGGCCTTTACAAGTCATCTAGAGCAATCCTCTACTTCAGACTGGGTCAGGTGTATGTCTGTCATTGCTGAGCTGTGTTTGTCTAATCTTCCGATAAAGATTTGCAGTGATGGAGATTCTTCTCCCTCCTCAGGCAGTTGGTTTTAGAGATGGTAGTTTGAAATGCCTTTATCAGGTTTTTGACTGTCTGACCTGACTACACGATGTGATTGGAGTGCAGGCAGAATACAAAGAACTGATTGTTTCCTTCCTCCCTGAAACAGCTTTTTATATTTAAGGCTGTCTTGCCCTCTAATTCCCTTCTCCACAGGTTTTGTTTTGTTCAATCTTTTTTAATGGATCTTGCTTTCTAATCAGCATTGACTTTACTGTCTAATCTATTCCTGTATGTGGATGTCTTTATTGATGCACGATACCCAGAACTGGTGCATCACTCTGGTCAAGACATTACCAATGCCAAGTAGACTTGAAATACTACTTAATTTGTTTTGCAAGTCCTGTGGCTCTTTATACATCTGACGGCAGCTAGATAGAAATCGTTGATCCTGAGAACATTTTTGTTTTGTTTAGATTGGTTATTTTAATAAGGAAGAAAGTCAAACTAACTGCTTCTTCTTGTATTCTTAGTCTGCCATTTCCAGTGGGTGTTGATGATGGAAGTGGAGATACAAGTGCCAGTGTATATGCTCATATGCACAGAAACTCTTCTCCAAGAAAGGGTTTAACTGAACAACAGAAGCAAGGTATTGATTTGGTGAGGAAACTGATGTATACTTTGGATGAAGAAGGAGGCCTGGAAGAAATTTATACTTTCAGGTAAATTTGGCTAATCCTATTTTATTGTACTATAGATTTGCTTTCTGATTTCTTCTCCAAAAGATGAAGTTAAGTAATCAGTCGTGTCACAGTTTCATTGAAGTTAGTGAATTTCATGACTTATTGTACAGTCAGTCCCTTTCATACAGTTTCTTCAGTGGCTTTAGAATAAGTAGAAGAGCTTAGAGATTTCAGGGGAAAATGAATTTTCTATATCTGTATTTAAAGAAAAAAAAATCAGTTTTCTTCCATCTTTAGTGTTGGAGGATTTTGGAGGGAACATTTCTATAAATGTCATTCCAAAAACATGTTTTAGATAGAGGTGGAATTTGTGACAGTGCAGCTTGAACATCTGCATTTAATGATAGCCTTTGTTCCTTGGTCGCAGACTTCTTTTAGCTCACTAGTTTTTGTTCCTTGGTCGCAGACTTCTTTTAGCTCACTAGTTTGATAAACTCCCATGAATGCTTTGAGTAAACGTTGTTTGTTGAATCCTGTCCTTTAATCACAGTCTGCTGTGCCACTGTGACAAACAATATACTTTTTCAGCAGCATTCCCAATGCAAGAATTGAAAGATGTTTTTACACTTTTTGTGAATGATATATCCAAGACTTTTCAAAATAGGTGTTGTCTCAGTTGGGAAACAGGCAAAATGCATCTACGTGCCTTATCATAGTCTGATGTTACTGTCTCAGTAGTTCTGTTCTACAATTATGAAAAGTGATCTTTTAGACAATGTGATTTTCAGGAAGCTTAGCAGACCATAGCTGTAATGTGGTTATCAAAGGTAATTTTTAGATGAGGGTCGTCTCTGTAGGTTTGTACACTGTAATTCATCAATTTGTTTGTGGGATTTCCTTCCCTCCCCCAGCTCATCTGGTCAGCTTTGCACCTCAGCAGCCAGTGAAGCTGCTCCTTGAGCATTAGTGAAGAGACACGTGTCACTGTGTCTGTACTAGTCAACAGAGCAGTCTGAGTCTCTAGGAAAAAGGAGGCTTTGTCACTGCTTCAAAAGACTGCACAGAAAAGCAGAATCTTTCCTGGCCCATTTATCCTTTAGGATAATCCATATGCATGAACCTACCATGTGGCTTGGCCTCTTTAGACTTTTTTTATCACAGACTCTTGCTACTCTACAAGCTGTCTTTGTGCCATACTTTAGGGGAAATCCAAAATCTCTGGATAAATAGGCATTTGGCTAGTAGATTAAAGCTTTAGTTGGAAAAGTTGTTTAAGAATATGTGAGGTTTTAGATGCAATTAAGTTGCTTATCAAGCTTTAAGAAGTCAGCTTTGCAAATCTGTCATGGTAATTGGCCAACTCAGATACACTCTCCGTTTTCCTAGATTCATTATTCCTGCTGGTAAAAATATTTCAACTCTTGTAAAAATAAATTAGCCGTGCCAGGAAAGTGAGTGAGGAGATTTTGTTGTGTTGTTTTAAGTTATGATACTTGGCCTGTTAGACAGGAGGTACTTCTGCTGCCTCTGGGTTTTGGGGGAAGGGAGGAGAAAGGTTGTGTTTATAAAATTGCAGAGCGGAGGAGAAAGGTTGTGTTTATAAAATACAAGTGGAAATGTACGTTTGCAAGGGTTTTATTGACTGGGTCATCTTTGATAACATGCAACATTTTTCTTCTATAAATATAAGAAATTAAAGAATAGAAATAATAAATTGAGCTTAAATTACATTTTTAGGCATTTGGCACTTATGTATTTGATTTTTGTACTCATCCTTGAATGTATGTGTTGCAGTACTCCTAATGATGTAGTAGCAGGTTCTTTTTAAAAATCCTGTATTGATGTCTTTATTGCTAGAAAAAAAATCCTCCCTTCCTTTCCCTAAGGAAAAAAAAATTAAGAAGGAAATCCAATGTTTATATCATATAAAAATCCCAGTGCATTTTTGCCTTTCATTGTGCTTTTAGAATTTAAAAAAAACCAACCCTGCTCATACTAGGAAACCTGAAAAGCAGAATGCCAAGTTGAATTCTCTACTGATATTTTTAGGAGTTGATCTCGATTTCTGCCAGACAAGTGCTTTAATCAAGAGAGTGGTAGATTCCAGGTTTTATCACAATGTGAAAAAGATGAGTTCAGCATTGTTTTATCTTTGCTTTATCATGCAGTGAAAGGAAAAAAAAAATTGAGAGCTTTCTCTGTGTTGGAATTTTACAGCCAAATAGCCAATGGAGTTTGTATTAGCTGAAAGCTGTTCTGGGGGGCAAGCCTATTTGAATTCATAATGATATATTATAAATTACTGTGAATTTTTAATTTTAGACTCCATTGCTAAAAGTTGTGCAATTAAGTTAACACTTTTTAGTATAAACTCATTACAGTTCCTTTTTTTGTGTTTTTTTGAACTTGTATATCTGCTGTTTAGGCTAGAAATAGTTGAAGTAACTTCTTTCACTCTGACAGAATGCCCTTAAATTAATGAGTTCATTAGTACTGTGTAAAAAAAAGTGTCAAAAGTTAATTTCTACATAAACAAAATCCTGTTAATTGAGACTGGATTATTTATTTCTTCAGCTTCACTGTAGAAAGCATTTTACCACTTAGAGAGCCTTTTCTAATTTGTGTTGTTCAGCTCGCTACATGCCCTAATTGGGTGAGCACAGATGAATGTAAAATGGTTAAGAAGCAGTTGTGTAGTTTTATCACTAGACCTAACACGGTGCCTTTAAGCCTTAATGTCACACCATCATAAAGGCTCAAGATGGAGATAATCTACTGTACCACCTCTTTTTTTCATTCTCTTTTCTGACAATGGTTAATTATAAGATTATTGATACAGTTTGTTTTCTAATGTTTTATGCAATCTAATCTGAAACAGTTTGGACTCCTGCATTTCCTTAAGGAGAGTGTATTGTCAATAATACTTTATTGCAGTTCACCAGAGTTCATTTCTGTTTTCCTGATTCCTTCATTTAGAGAGAGCCTGGAACGTCTTTCAATGTTTAAGAAAATAGAACGAAGGCCTATCCCTTGGCCCTGCCAGCTCACTATTGGTCCTAATTTGTCAATAAGAATTGTGGGCTACAAATCGGTAAGTGCATAAAATCATACATTTTAGTATCATTTGGCAGCAAGTTAGGTGCAGCTGCATGGTTTTTTTTCCCTAAAGCTAAGAAAATAAAAGATAAAACAACATCCAAATAATTAGGATAGAGATTTTTATTTGCTTAGAAGCCAGTACATCTAATATTGTGGTTCCCACAGCAACTTTAACTTCACCATATACTTGTTAAATAACTAAAATTCTTAAGGTACAGAAATAGGAGTAATTACTGTCTACTCTGGCACTTACTGGTATTGAAGTTGATGACCCTGATTAAGAATGCTGTGATTGAAGATTTACATTCATCATCAGTGATATGCGAGACTATATGTATTTCTTAAGCCCTAGGCATGAGAGGAATTTTGGACATGTGTGTGTAAAATGGTGGGTGTAAATGTTTTACCAGCCATTGTTTCAAATCACATCTGTTGTTATTTCAGGCTTGGAATAAAAGGTCTGTTTTTTCAGCTTGTTTGTACTGTTTGGCAGAGCTTGGGGCCAGTCTGTTTCTTAGGGTTTATACGGTTCCTTTAATCAGTGCTAGGAAAAAGTAAGTGTATTTAAAGACAGAAAATGTGCAAATTTCTAGTTAGAGAATAGTTAATAGCTAACTGTGTAGTGTGGCAGTATTGATGGATCTGGTGAGATGGAGATTAATTAGTTTGTTATTTCAACACAAGACTGAATCTGATATTATGAAGCTGAAATATATCTGAATTCTGGGAGATGGGTATACTAGCCTTGAAAGACATCAACTTTCTATTTATAGTTATTAATAATTTTTTTATTAGGCTATTGTGCCAGACCTGTGCAAATAGACAGAAAGAGTCCCTCCCAAAGATGTTTACACACAAAATAAAGTAAATTTGGGAGAATAAGCAACATGAACTGAGTGACTGGCCTGAGGTCAGACAGCAGTCATACTGACATAGTATATTCTGTCTTTACTGTTTTCTGCTCAGCTCTACATTTTTCTTCTCATATAGTAACTATACCATCAATCTCACTTAAGCAGAGAGAAAAGGAAGCAGTTTTATTTCCCTGTAGTTGGGAAACATTCACTTATTGTAAATATTTATTCCTTCTTTTCCTTCCCAGTCCCATAATGCAGCTGGGATCTTTCTGCCTTTTGGGGAAGTTGCAGTAATATAAGGTATTTTTATCCTGTAGTGTAGTAAGCCTAATGGAAAACTTGGCCAAACAAGCTGAATGAACATTGAGTCTTAGTGTACCTTTAACATATTTCTTAATGCTTTGTCAAAAGTATTTATACAGTTGGAGGTAGTAAATTGCATAGCAAGTAAGTTACACAGTATCCTGTGACTCAAAGACTTCCACAAATGGCCACAAACCAACAGGTTTGATGAATAACCAGGACAAGTATGCTGTCAGTATGCTACAGTTCATGTGTTAGGTCTCATACAGATGAAGCAGTGCTGAAAGCACTGTGGTGGCAGCCAGAGATGTGTCATTTGACACTGTCTTTATTAGTTCTTTATTGGCAAAACAATGCAGCACTCAGGCTAAGATTTTTTGTGTGTTCTGGTAAGTACTCTGGATCCCACTGAAATGTTAAACGTTCCTTTTCTTTGAATTCTGGTATCAAGGTCACAGAAGAGAGGGTGAAAAAACTTTGGACAATTGTGGATGCTAAAACCCTCAGAAAAGAGGATGTGCAAAAAGAAACTGTTTACTGCTTGAATGATGATGATGAGACAGAGGTTCAGAAAGATGATACTATTCAAGGTACGACATCTTTATGTGCACCCTGAAGACAGAAGGAAGATAATGGCTGGACTCTTAGGTCACCTGAGGGCCTTTTAGTTTTATACCTTGAAGCCTAGCTGTGATCTTAGAATGTAAGCTCTGTAGGCTGATGGAACACAGAGACTGTTACGTGAGACTCTGTCTTCGCATATTTTAAAAAATCTTACTTCTCCTGCAGTAGGAATAATAGTAATAGGAATAATAATGACAATAGGAATAATAATAATAGGAGTAATAACAACAAAAACAATGATAATAACAGATGGAACTTGGAAGGCACTACAGCTTCCTGAACTATACTCTGTGGAGGGCTATATCTCAGTTCTGTAGTGAGTGGTTCTGCTACCACTATTCCATTTTTAGATCTTCAGTTGTACTGATAACATAAATGCTTTCATAGTGCTGCTTTTTTGTAGATGAGCAACTGCTCTAGTTATTCTGCAGCTGGAAAGATGAAGCCATCAAAGGAAGGTTTAGTGTTCAAGAGTACTAGCTTTGCTGTACTGTAACAGGATCAATCTGAAGTAGAGGTATGCAGAGTACTTTTTATGACCTGCAGCTTCTTTCTGAGCAGATTAATTTCCTTAGAAGACTACAGGCCCCAGAAACAGCTGGAAATAGTGTACTTACTTGTAAAAATGGAGTTAAGCAAATCTGTTCCATTTTTTGTGATTGTATAGATATATTTTGTTACTAGTTTTTTTCCTTTCCTTTGCTGTTTCAATCCCGTGCAAGTAGGGCAAATATATTAACTATAAAGAGCAAAACTATTCAGATAACAGTATTCAGAGAGTGCTGCCAATTGAATAACATAAATTGAAAATTAGAATAAGCTGTATTTTTTTATTTAATCTGTTTCAATTTCAGCATTCATAGGTGTTTCATAGCAGTATCAGATAAAGTCCCAACGACAATGGGACCTTTTCTGTAAGCAGAAATGATGGTTAAAAGATGGTCTAGTTATGTTTTACAACTTCAAAACTATGTGTAAAAAAATCCACTTCTTACAGAGAATGCATTTTGAAGGATTTGTGACTGTTCTCAGCTAATCTTCTGACTGCTTCAGTTAGTGAGAGTTGTGGGATACTAGTAAAAAAAAAGTGGTGAGCAGCTCAATGTGAACAAAAGAGATAGAAGATTACCCTGACAGTGGTGTGATATTCCTTACACTAAAAGAGCTACTGATGCATCCTGGACTTAAGCAAATCTTTTGAGAAATGTCATGATTAGGCAATATTTTGTATTTGCAGCACCGATACTGAAATTTCTTTCATTCTGCCTGTGTGTTTGCTTTTCAGTTTGCAGGAAAATGTATCTGTTTATAGGTTTTTCATCCAGGGATTTATCTCTGTTCCTTCTGCTTTCTTCACACGTGAGGATATCATCCTTAGTGTGGCAATATAATAAAGTGATGATGTTACAGGGAGGATATTGGAGGGTGAGATAGGAAGTAAGCAGTTGGAACAGATGATACCTCTGAGAAATTACAGCTTCCTATTTTGTGGAGATACACCTGTAATGTATGGCATGGGAAGTAAAACACAGAAATATATAGAAAGACCAGTTCTGCATACAAGAGTATTTTGGTTTTCCATTGTGTACCTTGCTTCCACTGTTAGCACATTTTATTCTCTGAATCTCTTCTGGTGTCATCTCTTGTGCTATGATTTGTGGTATGTTTGAGGTTGCTTGTATTATGTTTGCAGAGAGTGTTGCAATCTGTTTGCTGAAATCTATTCTGATTTGCTTAAATCTATTCTGTGAGCGTAACTTTGTTAGGCAAGATGTTCCCTTATTTTCTTTCCTGCTCTCTGAGGGTACTTGTGTTACATAAAATGATGTACAAGGAGTGCAACTGCTGTTCGTGAAGTACAAAATGTGTCTATGGGTGTGTGGTTTTTTTGCTAACAGGG
Organism: Pseudorectes ferrugineus; assembly: GCA_008033365.1. Classification (NCBI taxonomy): domain Eukaryota; kingdom Metazoa; phylum Chordata; class Aves; order Passeriformes; genus Pseudorectes; species Pseudorectes ferrugineus. The sequence goes on along the minus strand of QWTY01004468.1, from coordinate 18,906 downwards.
AAAGTAATTTGATGAGCATGTGTGGATCGTAGCTGTGGGGCATGAATGCATTGTTAAAATATTCAGAGAGCTAATTTCAGTGTTAAAATTGTAGGCCCATATGCTTACCAGATGCTCTTCTCTTGTTCTCCAGGTTTTCGGTATGGGAGTGATATAGTTCCTTTTTCCAAGGAAGATGAAGAGCAAATGAAATACAAAACAGAAGGAAAGTGTTTTTCTGTTTTGGGATTCACTAGATCCTCTCAGGTGTGATACTAAATGTCTTCCTATTCAAATTCCTGGGTTATTCAAGACACTTGATCTTGGTTTGAATTCACTAAAGTCATGGTGTTGTATTGGGTTTCAGTACTGGGAATGGGGCATCTCCACTCAGGTATGCAGGAGTGACTTATTTGCTGATTCTAGTACATGTAAATAATGTGTGGTCTTGCAAAGGAGAGAAGCTCATAAATGTGGCCATTCGACCCTCAAGTGAAGCCAGAGCCACTGAACTCAGATCTCTGCAAAGAGAAGACAGAGGTATTGTGGTCTCATTTCATCTCACAAACTTTAATAGTGATGCCAGACCTGCAGCAGAAGATGGTCTGTCTTCTGTTCAGCTCGGGCAGCAGCCTTTCTGGGCTTTGTCCAGCCAAGAGTATGGCTGCTTCTTAACAGAAGCTTCTCCCTCAACATTACTTTAATGTTAAAGCAAGCCTGAAAACTGACTCCATTCATTCTCAATTCCATAAGGATTAGTTTGTGAACCATGACTTGCTGCTTCTTTCTATTGTGACAAAACATAAATTTAGTGAAGACTTCTTAGAACTTAGACAAAGATAACGTCATTCAAAAACTCTCTGTATTTCCATGAGATGCTTGGTGTTTGTAATGCAATTATTTCTACTTGTGATATTGACTTTGCTATTTGTTGTCCCTGACAGTTGTAAGAAACTTACTCTAAGCAAGTACCTTAATAAAAGTTATCCAGCACAAGGTGATTTCCTTCAGAAAATCCAAGACTTAAGCATTAGCAAAGCCTTAGGCAAAGGCTTAACAAAACTGTTCTTGAAGCAGGGCATGTGAGGAGAGAGTGCAGAGATGCAAGTGCCAAGTAATTGCTGTGAATGTTAAGCTGCTCCCCATCTTTTTTCTCCGGGATATTGCACAGGGTGACTGAAACTTTACTCATCTTGGAGTTATCCACACCCAGTCCTCTTCACCAGTCAAAACTGAAATGAAATCATAGGGCAGTTCTACACCTTCTGTTCTGACAGCTCCCAGCCCTCCTGCTCTTTGAAATCTCTCACTGCCTGAACGAAGTAGAACCCTTGATAAAGGCTAAGGCATCGTCACCTTTACCACGGAGGAAAGATGCTAATGAAATAGGAAGGATCTGTGGGAGCTTACTCCCAAATGGATGTAACTAAACATCTTTTTACTTTACGATGCAGGTGTCACAGAGACCTCGTGCACGTTGCTAGATATGTCATTAGGCGTGGTGCAGTGTTCCAAAACACGTTAACTGAGGAGCGAGGAAGTTATGTTGATTTACTGAATTGAGAAGCCAGCCTAACTGGAAACTGTAACCTGGTTACTCCTCGAGGACTTTTAAAACTTAGTTGTTGAGTAATGTGGGAGCTTGTGCACTGCAAGTGGCTGATCAAGGAAACATCTCATGCTTGAGCTTATGTGCCCTAAATTGGCCAGGACCAGAGAGGTGTTAGGGAGTGCTACCTCCTGTACCAGAAACTGGATCTAATAGGTGAAATGTGTCTGAATCCAGTGTTCCAATGAGACAATTTCTTGGATCTCTTTATACATTATGAGCCTCCAGCTGAGTCTTACTATTGTCATTTAGTTCTGCAAGATGTATTTCACTGTGTGCAGACTTTTCTCATGCTGGAGGTTGGCCTCCTGTTTTGACTTAGTCTGACTTTATTTGAAAATGGAAACTAAGAGGAAAACAGATGAGGAAAATAGTGTTCCTGTGAGCAAACAGTTATTTCACATGAATTTTCATTTTCCCATCATTAGTCAGATAGTATGGCAATACCTTCAAATGCATAGTTAATAATTGTAGGGTTACACTTAATTTTAGGAATGTTTTTCGAGTCACATAAATTTGCATAAAAGAATTAACAAGTTGTCTTTAAAAATTTTCACTGTACTAAATATTGATTGCTTTTGATTAATTTTTGTGATGTACTTCTCTTTTCTTTGGATTTCATAACAAAAAGAAATTACATCTTAAAGTGTGCTCTGGTCCTGTAGCCAGGAGTGTGAGTAGTTATGCTGAGTAGTAGCTGCACATCCCCTCAGTGGAATAAAATTATTCAAGCATGCTTGCAGAATTAAAATTACAGTGTATAGATAATGATATCAGGAAGTTTTAACTACAGCCAGAATTTTCAAGACCCATGCGTTATCTTAAGTTTTGCCTCCTAAATTTTGTTGTTTGGAATAATAAAACTGACACTATTCAAATGTATGTTTTATATTAAATTGTTTCTTTAAAAAACTTTGGTGGAAAGATAATTCATTATTGGCTAGAAAAACTGGAACAGCTCCAAATACATAATTAAATAAGGAATAGAACCACCTTATATTATTTTCCTGAGTTGTTCACATCCCTCAAGAAAGAAGATCAGAGGGCGCTTAAACTTTGATTTTTAATTTATAAGCCATGCCATGTAAATCAAGAAATAATACCTGAAAATATTACAAAGGGACAATTACTTTTGCAAACAAAAAAGGTGTAGTGATACGCACATCTAGTTATTTATACTATACTGAACGTAAGATTTCCTGAGCGTTTAGAGACAGAACAGGAAAGAAGGATTGCAGGTAGAATAATCTGATCTGAAGAATCATGCTGTAGTACAGTAAACAGATCTGCTCTGGTGCAGGTTGTCACTGACTTCAACAGCCTTATGGTAATTTGCTAAATAAAGAAGATAAAATAAAAAGATGAAATGAATGAAAGAAAAATCAAAGATATAATGAAGTTAGTTCTGAGACTGTAATTCGAAGAGTTTTTTTTTTAACAATGAGAGGTTATTTTAACCAGTGTCTATAGCAGTGTGTGATCTTTGTGACAGGTATTCTACGATTGCAGGGTTTGTCTGTGTGTCTGTGTGTGTGTGTGTCAGCTGCTGTAGCTCCAACTATTCCAGTGATGCCCCTTGATGAAACTATTTTTTCTGTTTGTTTTTGATTCAGCCATGTTCATGAACAGAATAAACTCTGCTAACAGAAGTGCTTCTTTGCCAGCACAGCTGTATATACCCTGGGTTGCTGTTGAAGTAGCTTTATTAATTAAGGATGGGACTTTTTTCAGCTCCTTGTTGATGTATCTTTGCAAGAAAAATTTAGTAGCATAGATGTGGTGTCAGTTAGGTTTAGGTCTTGTATTAACTACAGTAGTTTTCCACACTGACTTTTGAATTACTGAAGTATAATTCATACTGGTAACAGCTGCAAGCAGCACTGTCTTTCATTCCTGCCCATCAGTAGCTATGAGAGTATCCTACCCAATATGAGTAAATACCCATATTAAGTGATAAATGGACATATGAGACATATGCAGGGCTTCAGCCTCTATGCAGTGTAATTAAATTTGGTGGCTTCTGGCTTGAGTAATGTTAGTTGTTTTGTAATTTAATTGGTCCAGTTGCATTAGTGACCTTTTCTTTAGGTCAGGCTAACTCTTGACCATTTAAATCTGTAGATCCAGAGTCATTACTACATTGGCAACCAGGCTCTGAAGGTCTTTGCAGCAAAAGATGATGAGGTAAGGTGAACTGAAGTTTAATGCTGAAGGTATTTTGCTATGGAACAAAAAAGAATAGTAGTGACACTTGAGATTGTCCTGTCTTTCTGTGTTTATAATAAATACTTTTAATGCAGCTTACAGAAATGTCGTATTTCATTGCCCAGTAGGTTAAAAAGAAGTTGGATTAAATCACAAATGAATACAGTGTCTCATGAATAATGAAAAACTGGTGGATACTGTGTTTGAGCAAGGTTATGAGGAATCTGAACTTGGTGCTTAAGTCCATTTCATGTAGAGCAACAGTGTGCCCTGTCACTGTGTTATTTAGAACAGACCTCCAAAGTATTGGAGGTAAAAAGCTCGCTGTGGTGTTCTGATATGTTCCTTTAAGGGTCTGACTTCCCTTCCTTTCTCTGTCTCTTGCAAAACCTCTGAGAGTTCTTCATACCTGGTGAAAAAGGTGGAACGTGCTGAATCTAAAGTTGGCTCAGCTTTGAGTGGATCCACTATTGTGATGAGATGTGACCTTTCTGCTTCTTTGATTTATGAACATGAAAAAATGCTTGTGTTAAAGTTACAGCTGAAATGGAAACTAGCCTTGACTAAATCAATGCTGTTGAATTCCCTGTGAAAGATGTATTTCATGATTAAGAACTTGCATGATTCTGTAGACTTCTTTTTTCCCTCCAGAACGCAGCAGTTGCTTTTTCTGCACTTGTTCGTGCATTGGATGAGTTGAAAGTGGTGGCTATAGTGCGCTATGCGCATGACAGAAGATGCAACCCACAAATTGGAGTAGCTTTTCCATATATTAAGGATGCATATGAGGTAATTTTTCACTCTTACCCTTCTGCAGAGAGACCCAGAAGCAACACAGTATGTCAGAACTTTTGCAGCATATGTTTCCCCTGATCTTTCTTACGAGAGACTATTGAAAGAGCTAAATATGTATAGCATGGCTGAGCAGTGACGGAGGTGGGGGCGGACACAACAATCTTCAGACTTCTGAAGGGTATAAACATAAAGGATGGAGAGGAATTATTTAGGGTGGTATGAACTGGAGGAGGTATTTGAATAAAGAAAAAATGAGGCAGAGAAATGTTAAAAAAACCAAACCCAACTTTTGACTTTTTATCACAGCTTACTGTATTTCAACCTCCCAAAGCGCTAATATATTGGATATTTAAAGCATGGATAATTGGAACTCTGCACAAGAAAAAGGGATCAGATGGCTGGGGTGGTCTTTATTCCACAAGCAGAAAAATGACTGTAGCCATCACTATGTTATAAAATATAATGCTGTGTTTTATTCTGATTAAAATTGTGTTGCTCTGTGAATATTTTAAGTGTTTTGATGCACACAGACATTACACCTTCAGATTTTTCTTATGTTTTATATTGCCCTGATATGGCACTCTGGGGATACAGATTTTTTTTTTTTCCTTCAGGCTCAGTTGTTTTTTCTTTCCTCTTGCACAGTGTCTCATCTATGTGCAACTACCCTACAGGGAAGACCTAAGACAGTATGTATTTTCATCCTTGAAAAACAGTAAAAAATACGTTCCTACAGGTAAGAAATGTGCTGGTCAACTGGAAAAGTAACCTGCTTGTTGTCTTCTAAGATGCTCTAAAAGAGTTAGAATATTTGGCTCTCCAATGAAGACGTAAGTTTTGTCGTTATTTCGGCTTAGGAGAAAACCCAGGTATTTGGGCATCCATTATGGTGATGTCATCTTGAAGTGTAAATGCGTATCAAAGCTTTGCCGCTTCAGTTGCAGGCTGAGCAGACCTAAGTTTGCAGGCAGTATTTCAACTGTCCTGTTAAATGGCTTCTGGCTCAGGTTATGGCATCATTAGTCTCACAGGATCCTGTGACAGAGAGCCGAGATTAGTCCTCTGTATCCTTTGATCTTTGAACTCATTGTGGGAGTGAACGGCCAAACCTTGCAGGATCTGCAGTGTGTGATTAGCTCGCTAGAATTAGAACAGACACAGCTGCTCTGTTGGTGCAAAGCTGCTCCTGTAGCCGTTTTCAGTATGGCCTGTTAATATAATGTACAAAGGCAAAGACAGTATTTTCTATGGAGTGTTATTAAACCGTGCACTTATTGGTGTCCAGATTGAGATGGATGGCATCTTCAGAGAACGTGCAGCCGCACAAAGCTTGACTTTGTCTTCTGAGAGTTTTGCACAGCAATGAGTCTTAAGTGGATGTAGTTTAAAATCCACTCCCACTTCTTTCATCTGCTATGAGATGCATTGAATGGGCACCTGCACGTCAGGGTATATATAGCGTGCTGGTTTGTTTTTAAAACAGTTTCTATTTTCTTGCCTGTAACCAGCAGTTTGATAACAAATCTAAATCCTGTCTTACCAAAGCAGTAGCTGGCTATTGTGAACTGTGTTAATTTGCAATCATAACTTTAAAAATTTATATTGCGCCATTTAGTTTTGCAAACCAACTGTTCTCCTTATTTTCTAAGTGGCCTATAAACCTTCTGTTGCAAATGAAAACATCTTGAAAAAGAAGAAAAGTGAAAGCAGAAAGGCAACAATAATTGAGGTCTTGGGGAAAAAGAAAAAGGCTTTATGACTTTACACTGTGGTCCTTAAATAAAGCAGGGGTTTATTATTGTGTCTATTATCCATATTCTTTATTGGCACATCTACAGCTGCAGTGTATTCTGCAGGATGTAATGACTTGGTGAAAATCTCACATTGTGAAGCGAATCTTCATTTATAAATTGTTTCAAGAAATGCATCCATCTGCAAGTGTATTTAATCTTCTTTTGTATGTAATTGCTGCCTTAGCGGATCAGTTATCTGCTGTTGACTCACTGATTGATTCTATGAATTTGGTTCATGAAGATGGAGAAACTTTTGAGGACCTATTTAAGCCCAGCAAAATCCCAAACCCTCATTTTCAGAGGTTATATCAGGTGAGATGAATGGTATGGTATTTTTTAAAAACTTTTTTTTAAAGACTTTTCGCTTTTCTGTCTTTCTCTGATTCACATTGGAAAGATCTGCATTGTGAAAATGCAGATATAAATCTCCGGCATTAAAGTATGGGGTAAACCAGTGATTTCTGTGTTGTCCCTGATGTAGATTTATTTTTTAAATTGCCAGTTTCCAGGAGGCAAGGGAAATTATACCTGTGCTGAGGTGCCTGCAACAGCATCAGTGATATTTACAGGCACATAGACTAGGCAAGTAAAAACTTGCATCTCAACACTGTATTGTGGACATAGATTCAGTCTTCGGCTTTTGGACGAAGAGAAAAATTGGCTGAAAATCAGGGGTATCTTCAGCTTCTCATTCTGTGTCCCATCATTTTCTGTGCATTGTTGCATCTAGCAGTGTTCCAAACCAGGTCAGTCTGAGGTGAACTGGACCGGTAATAAATGGTTAACGTTGTTGACATTTAAAATGTTCTGTTGGGGTGTCTAAGCTGATGCACTTTACGAGCAAGCAGAACAGTTCACACTTCCTGCAGTTATTCTATCAAGCTGTCTCCATTTTGATTTACATTCCTTTCATATCGTGAAGACTTTCATTGCAACTGTGAGGATGAGAGACTTAATTATACATTGGAATTCAAGTGTTTAAAAAAATGACACAGCAAATTCAAAAATAAGGAAAATTATGTTGCAATTTAAGCAACTGCAGAATTGTACTGTGTACAGAACCATGGAGATATATTGAATGTGTGACTCTGCTCTGAAAATTGACCAAAAATGGTATTACAGCAGTCATGTTCATCATATCTCAGCAATTCCACATGATTTATTTCAGTTTACAAGTAGGAAGAAGATACTTTTTTAAATAAGGAAAACTTACCCTAGCTTCCCAAAGTCTTGCTTCCTCAGTGTTGTCAAAATAACCAAAGGATCTGAAGGTCAATGTGTGTTTCAGGAGCACATGTAAACCCACTGTCTTCAAATCCTACTCTGATTGACACCCGAAGAACTCGGCGTTCTCTTCAAGTTCTGCCAGTCATATTGACAAGACAGTGTGTAACTGAATGCAAGATTTGATCAGTTGGAGGTTATTACAGGGCAAGAACTTAAAATGAACTGACCTCTGCACAACTCTTATTTTAGGAAGGATTGTTAAGCTTGGATATTGCAAAACAAGTATGGCTTTGCTTGTAAACGAAACAGGGGATAGAATTTCCTCTGTTATATTGATAGATAGAGTTTTGCATTCTTTTGGTTTAGTGGATGTCACCTATCAGTGGAAGATGGTTTTTTAGGTGTGCTATTTTTCTTCTGAAACAATGTGATGGTGTTGTTCCAGCATTTGAGTCAATTGCTGCTGGAAGAGAGTAACTGAGTAACTTGCCAATTTCCTTAGAGGATAATGGGATTTTGTAAGGGTGAATGTTACTGGTAGAAAAAGTATTTATTGACTGTTTGAATATATGGGGTAGGATACAGTTTCTGTCCTTGTTGTTTAGAAAACCCTAAACTGTCAGTCCTCTTAGTGCTTTCTTTTGGCCGCACACAGCCCCATTTGTTTGTCTTATTACAAAATTGCTATTAATCTGTGTAAGTTGTTTTCTCTTTTGCTGCAAAAACGTTCCAGATTCTTAGTATTTTGCTCTTAGGCCAAGTGGCACTGCTGGTTCCTTAAGAACTATGAAGAAAAATTCTGCATCATCTTTTGACTGTAGCCAGTAAGTGGATTGGGCTGAACAGAACCTATAAATGGTTTTAAAAAATAACTCAGAAGAAAAGGATGAACTCCTACTTCATTTCCTTGCTTTGTTGCTTCATGAAGATATTTGGAATGATAAGTGACAAGAGCCAGAATTTAAACAAAAACATCAAGCTAAATTATATCTCTGGAAGTAGTGGTAGGCATCAGGAAATGACAGAGTGGGTGACAAAGTAGTTGTTAATGCTTGCTGGAGTGGAAGATGAGGAATATCCTATATCCAGACTTCCAACTTTTATTCCTTGCTTCCAGAAAAACGTAAGTGAACTTCTGTAGCTTTTGTAGTGGCAGACTTCCAACATTATTGTTTAAGTTGTCCCTCTTAAATACAGGGATTTGAAGCATCTAAGACATTTGGGGAATGGAGTGCATTTTATTTGCTAGCCAAATAAACAAATTGCTCAACAGTGGTGGTTCTGTACAGAGATGGATCTGTTGGTCTGTTGGTGCATATTTGTCATTGCTTATCACAGAATTAATGATGTGAAGCCCACTTCATTTCATCCATTGACCAGCATCTTGGTGTGACCCCTGTTCCTGAAAGCTAGCTATGTCTCTAAGAGTGGAAGTGTGAGGAAATCAGGAAGAGCAGTGAGGAGCTAGTGCCTTGGTGACAGCGTGCATGGATAGAACAATGAGTCTGGAAGACAGTGACAGTGTGGGTTGCCTTTTAGCTGTGAAGGTAGGAGTGGTTCTTGCTGGATGCGGAAGGAAGAGGAAGCAAGGTTAAGAGGGACTGTGTTGGTTTAGAAACTACAGGTTGTCTGTTTAACTTAGCTTCCATTTAGCACCTGAGTTTTGACAGTACCTGCCATCTCAGGTTTCAGAGGTAGTCATCTACTTTAAAAACAAAAGTGGACGCTGTGGCCACTCAGTCTGCTCTGCTCCTGCAGCTGCACACATAAAGATTTCGGTTACAAAAGCCTGAAACACAGTTATAACAGGGGACTTAGGTTTTTTTGCTTTGTGTGTTTAATTCAATTACCTAATGTTTTTTTATATATTTTTTTTTGTATCACAAGAGCCATTACTGCAGCTTCCAGCAACATTTTTACTCTCTTTCAAAATAATTGTGCCTTAAATCATTACAAGTGTTTCCAAATCAGTAGCCTTGTACAACTGCCTCCTTTTGACAGTATGTTCTAATATGGACTGGAATCTTAATGGCAGCCTGAAAACACATCAGTATTGATGTGTCACATATTGTCTGGATTTTCTTTATTGGCAGCTTTCCAGTGTGAATAGGGGCTTTTATTTGCTTTGGTTTTGTTTTTTAAATTAATGTCATGTCTGACAGCCAACAGGGCAGCAAATCTCTGCTGTATTCCTAGTTTACTGAGTAGTTACATTCACACTGGTGTCTAATGCACCCAGTACAATGGGCGTGGAAAAAATTTGTCTCCTATGTACATCACATGTTTTGATGTGTTTGTGTTCATGCACTGGTATCTGTGTGTATATTTGTAAATGCATATACCTCTCTACTGCCATCCCATACTTCACAAAATTGTAAAGATATTTACTTTGTTTTCAAAACCCTCCATGGAATTTCTGTAGCCTGCCTCATTAACCTCATCTCTCCCCCTCTGGTTGGCTCCCTGATTGTGTGCACTGACTCTACACTTGGGTGAAAAATCCTTCTCTGTAGCTCTCACCATCTGTTCCAACTTTGTGCATCTGTCAGGCCCCTTCATTCCCTACTCCTTTCAAAGCTAAGTTCCAGACATACGTATATTCTGTGCCTCACCTGTGCACATTTATTATTCTCTTTCCATTTGCTCTTAAACTGGTGAACATTCCTCCTGTATGCATACTGAGTTTAATTGACCAAGAAGAAATATTTTCTTTGAGGCACATTAAACTGTTACAATAACTGGAATGTGTGGTTGGGATAGATCTCATTACTTAATTTTGAAACATATAGAAATCTCTCCCGTGTGACTGTTTTATAATAGAACTGCTTTTTAAAGGTAGAGTGAAGCTAAAAATATGAACAGTTGCAGATGACTGTTTCATTCCTGGGATTTTTCTAATAGTTTTCATAGAGCTCATTCCAGTGAGTGTGGGAACACTCATCTGCATCAGTATTCCTGTTTAATATCATTAATAGTCTCCTTAAACAGTTGATCTAGACTTTCAATCCACTGTGAGACAGAATATTTTTCAGCAATACAAAGGTGGTATGTTTAATATGGAAGATATTTTGCACATACCATATGGTGTCAGGCACACAGGCATTACATTAAAAGTTTTTAATATAATTGAAAGTTTTGCTTTGCTCGGTCTGTTTTGTTTCTTGCAGTGTTTGCAGCACAAGGCTTTTCACCCCGATAAGCCACTGCCGCCAATTGAACAGCACCTTTTAGAAATGCTGGAGATGCCTTGTGTGGTAAGAGAAAGGTGTCAGGCTCCTCTTGAAAGAGTAAAAGCACTTTTCCCCCTAAAGGAAGTTGGCAAGAAAAAAGAAGAGAAGACTGCACAAGACATCTTCAAAGACAAGTAAGTTGGAGATGTATTATGGATTTTTTT
>QWTY01004465.1:0-19102 GCA_008033365.1 Pseudorectes ferrugineus | reverse complement strand
TCATCATAGAGGCGTTTCCAACCTCTCTCATTGGCCCAGTTCTGGCCAGCAGCATGTCCATCTTCCAGAGCCATCAGCCATTGGCTCTGCTGGACATGGTGGGAAGCTTCCAGCAGCTTCCTCACAGGAGCCATCTTTGCAGCCCCCCTGCTACCTAAAATCAGGCCGTGCCAAACCAGTACAGATACAGATTATATATTTAAATTATGCCATAGAAATGACCAGCCAGAATTCAGACATTGAAGTTGAGGCACTGTGAGCAGACATTGCAGGAACACTTTCTTAGGCTCAGTTTTGTTAATGATGTTTTAGTTGGATAAAGCCTAACTCATTTGGGATTTAATTCACTTTACTACCTTTATACACCAAAGATAAAGGTGAGAAAAAAATATCGTGAGGACATGGCTCAGTAAATAAACTGCATTTCTGGCTGAGAAGAATCCTAGAGCCCAATTGTGAAAACATTACATTTCTGGTGACACTGTTGAGTTCAAAATCATGTGTGATTTGGGGAGCAAGAGGAAGAAGGGAGAAGTAGAGAAAGGGGAAAGGGAAATAGGTTTGTATATATGGGAACAAAATTTACGGGAATAAAAGTCTTAGATTAACAATGGCATTAATAAAAGCTATAGCTGTAAATCTGAATCTGGGGATTCCTGAACTATGAGCAGTGATTCTTTTTTCATATTTAGACAAAAGTTTTTGACTGAAAGAAATTGCTGGAGATGAGGAGCATTTGTTTTTATCTGGCACTTTGAAATCAAGATTGAACTTCTCGTTAAGGTTAATAAGAAGCTATTATCTGTGTGGAGGAATGATAATGATGGAATCTGGGTTGACATGGAGGAATTCAGAATAGTTTCTTTTTCTCTCACTCACTGACTGATGTGGACTGTTAGTGGGACAACAATGAGCTGTGACATTTTCTGCCGTTCTCAAGCCTTCAAACTGGAATTTCATCTTCTTTAGAAGAAAGATTGATATAAAAAGGAAGGGAAAAAGGTGCATTAGGAAGTGAAGTCAAGATAATTGGATAAGGTTTCAAAGAAGAGGTGCATCTTCTTTTTGAAGGGGTATAATTTAACTTTGAAAATAGTAATGGAGAATTACAAAGAGGTCAGCTTAACTGACCTCTTAACCTCATATTCCTGACAGGAGCTTGAAAGGAAACATAAAGTTACTCTATTTCTAAATATCTATTAATAGCTAGTTTAGAATTTGTTAAAATTCTGCTTAACTCATATATTAGTGATTGTATTTCTATATGTTTTAACATTTAACTTCTGTGAATTGTATTCATTGTAGGGCAAAATTAAATCAATTTTAACTGCATCTGAAAAAAAGTCTGATGTTTTGGGATTTTAACTGCCTGATCATGAGGACATAGCAAGGTAGCTCTGCCAAGCTTTACCTGTTGAGTGTTTGGTGCAAGGACTACCAGCAATGCTGCAAACAATCTAATGCTTTCTTGTTAGAGCCAATTGTCCCCTGTCTCAATGTTCTGTTAAAACTTTTGGCACATTTGCAAAATGAAATTGTGTGTTCTTCCCCCTGCCAATTACTTTAGCTCCAGGTAGTGCAAATTAAAGACAAAATGAAGGCAAACTTTTAAATTCAAGTTGCATAGCTCTGTTGTGGTGGAGAGAAATTTTGTTGGGAGTGAAAACTCTGTAAACACTTTGAAAGAGGATAAATGTATTTTTCGAATGACTCTCCTTAAAAAAATTTAGTGAGAGACTTGAGACATGGCTGCTTACACTGAGAAGCAGAGGAAGTAGCAGAGTATTGCAAGAAAGTTTTTTTTGGGTGTGGTTTTTTTCTTCTGCAGTCAGTTTGAATGAATGCAAAACATGGAATTGCCACCCTTCTTAGGTAGTGAGAAGACTTTAAGGATAAAAAAAAGAAAGCCGCTTAATTAGTATCCAGTCATGTGGAAGGATGCTAATGATATTTCTGCTCAATTAATGGTTCTTTACTATGACCCTATCAATATTAATAAAATAAGTTATACTTGCTTGTCTTTCAAAAAAATTCTGAATTTGACCTGGAGAAAGTTCATCACAAAAATATTGGGGAGTTGTACAATTCTATTTTTATCAGTGATGTTAGTGGAGCACTGCTGACTTAACATAATATTTTGCTGAGGCTATTTTAGCTTAGACAACAACGAAAGTTTTCCCTTTTTCTCTTATGTTCCTTAACAAAATAAAATTAAATGCATCTAATATCAATTATGACTTATTTATAAATACCTGTCGTATTGAATATATTTTTTAATGTGGAGAAACATCCTTATTACATGAAAGTTTGGTGTTAAATGAAAGGACACAATGGTTTTTATAACATTTATTACATCTTTATATACAAATCTTAAGCTTGTTTTAAAATGTAGGGACACGAAATGTCATGTTGAGTTTGTTTATTTTTTTCTTGTCTATGTGAATGATAATCCAAACCTCCAGTGATAATCTTAATCCAAACCTCCAGTGAGAGTCCAGGCCAGGCTTTATTTATCCTTATACAAGAAAAATCTGATCCATTTATCTGGCATTCACAGCAGCATTGCTTGTTTTACTCTAACCCTCGTGTGATGTGGATTCTTTGTTCTTGTTGAGGACTGTTTTTTAACATTCCTTGGTGTTTTAGAAGCCCATGGATTTATCTGCTCATTTGCATCTCTTCCAGTGCTTGCAGAGTAGCAGACAGTCTGCAAAACTGACTGCTAAAACCAGGGGTATTTTTGTGTGTAAATCAAACGGATGATTTTATGTACCTGCCGTAGGTAAGAATTGAGAGAATTAGACGTGGGGTGTATTTGGAAATGTAATGGGGTTTGATCTTCCTAATTTAAATACCAGCACACATAATAATGAGTATTTTGATATTAAATAGATACAAAGAATCTGGTGCTACTAAATGAAAGGGTAAAAAAATTTCTATTTTAACTAAGCAGTAGAAATGCAAGGTCCTCTTCTGTGCAATGGTTGGATGGCTGTTGTACCTATGTATTCCAAAAATCTACTGCTTTTGAGATATTCTTCTATTTATTCCACATGGGTGCATGGTAAGGGAGCAGGGGAAAGGAAATGATGTGCAATCCAGCTTTGAGTCTTTTCTCAGATCTCCCTTGATCTTTAACCATCACATTGATGGTACCTGAATGAATTTAACTTTGTACCTCAGCTAAAGTGTTGTCCATAGGGGATCATTTTATATTGCCTACAAGATAACAGAGTAAAGGAAATAATGTGATTTGATAACTGTGTTTTGTCATGATTGAAAAGGCACAGAGAGATGCTCTATTTGTCTTTTTAAATAATGAAAGTTGAATCAAGACTGTCATCTGATCTGTCAGAGGATTCAGCAGCAATAACTATCTTCCATCTCATTACTTCTCCTTCCCTTTTTAAAGTTTTTAATCTTTGCAAGGAAAATTGTCAACTATTGTAGATCTCCAGTGTTTGTTGTGCCTGTTTACTGGACATAAGTAAGGATACATTCTTACTTCTAAAGCCTTCCCCAAGTTGGTGATTTTGTGAGGAGATGACAGTGTTCTCACCTGTCAGACACCTCCTGTGTTCCTTATCCCTGCAGGTTTGAAGAGAAAAAACAGTAATTTACCAAATCCATGCTCTTTATCCCTGCAGGTTTGAAGAGAGAAAGCTAATGATTTATCTAATCTAATTCTGGTTTTAATTCGTATTTTGATTTAAAATGGTGTTAAAGGTTTTTTCTTCCATATTTGGTGGCTTAGATTTTTCAAAGCTATTGCTGAGATCATGTTGAGGGTCTCCTGTGATAATTGTTTCCACTTGTGGGCCAGGGGCAATTTCATTAACTCTAAAAAGATCAATATTTGTCCTTCTTAGCAAGATGTGCATACTTGTTATTCTTAACACTGCACCAGTTGGTCAGTAGTCACAGACTGTTGTTCATTTCTACCTACCAGGGGTAGAAGATAGCTTTAAGAGTAAGATACTCTGAAACAGAAGGAATTTGAGAATATTTCCCAGTTGTAATTCACATATTTGGGAACATGTGACCATTAAAAACATGTATTTACAGATTTTAGCTTTATTTAAAAACTAAAAATGCCACTACAAATGCTGAACAGAAAAGGAAGAGAAACAGTGTGGAGGTATAAAATGTGTTCTGTGTTTCTCCTGAGAGACAGGGGACCTTTGACTGTCCCGCTGTTGCAGGGCTGAGGAGGTTCCCTGTGAGTTCCCTGTTCCATTGTCCTTGTTCCTTGTACTGGAGTGCAGTGAAAGCCAGCAGACTCATCTAAAACTAATGTTATTCCAAATCTTGAATCTGATTTTTGTTGGTTGTTCGTTGAGCTGCTGCACTCTGCAAAGCCTCTGCTGTCAGAGCCACCGAATTCTCAATATCTGTTTAAGAAGGTCCTTTGTGACATCCTAATTATATTTCATGACAGTCTTGCTTTGTTCAGTATAATAATGAAACTGAAAACTTCCAAAATTAGTTTTCATATAAACACATATTATATGCAACACAGTTATAAGCCTCGTAAAAGTGCCATTCCCACTGAGTAATTAAATATCATTACCTGTAGTGACTGCTGGATTGTCTGTCATTTGTTAAGGAAAGGGAAACATAAGTGTGGTGCATATACTGAAAGCAATTCAATTTGCCCAATTAGCAGCAAGGTTTAAGATTGATTTCAGTTGGATGATTCGTCTTATGATATTAGTTGTTTTGTGCCTTTTGATGTAAAAATATTAGCCCTAAAATGTTTTTTGTTTTTTATTGTTGAGGCTTAATTTAACTCTAAAACTTTCTATGCAGATTCAGTTCAAAATTAAGTTTAAAATATCTATCCCATATGAAAGAAAAAAAGTTCTTTCTGTCCTCTTCCTTGGAGTGCTGGGCACACTGAATACCGAGGATGTGACACAGTCTGCTGTTCTCTTTAGGGCTTCAAATCTGCTCTGTTAGACACTTATGCCCAGGGCCTGGCCTTCACCACTGTGCAGTATTTGGTAATAAGGATGTGATGGTGCAGTTGGCACTGAAAAAAGGAAGTAAAGAAGTAATTAATTAGGTTTGACTCTGCAGATGACAGTGTAGCTCAGATCACTTCAGACTATAAAAATACCACAAATGATAGACATTTGGAAGTAGTTTCCAAAAAGTGGAAAAATGTCTTTTTACTGGAAAATAATTTTACTGAAGCTGGAGAAACAGTAAGGAGTAACTCAGAAACTGGTAGACTGTTTATTCCAAGTTCCCTCCAATACCTTTTGGCAGCTACCAGACATTTAGAACAGCGAAGAATAAGTAATGCGAAGGAAAACAATATTTTTTCCCAGTTCTTCAGAAAGCAGAGAAAGATAATTAAACTTAAATAAACTCTTTAGATCAGCTAGTTGTCTATGATGGCAGTTACTTACTCAATTAAAATGTCTCAATTTATTCTCCAAAGCTGTATTGGTTTGGTTGTTCCAGCTATTTTTCTGTAAATTAGGGATGCCAACAGACATACACTGCTCTGTGAATGAGGCTGGACTAATAGGGAGAAGGAAACCCTCCTAAAATAATTTACTCAAGTCATGTTCAACAGGATTCTTGAAATTTTGCTGAACTTCTCCGGTTTCATACATGACTTAGTTGATTTTGATTACTTAAAAGCACATTGCCCATCAGTGGTTCAAGCTAGATAAAGAACCGAAGAACATAACTGCTGTAATCTAATGAATTTTCTTCTTTTCCCATACATAAAATACTGCAATAAATTAAAGACAATCTGATAAAAAGACTGGTTTGGTCTTTTAATATTAGACTCAGAGACTCATTTAGGAAGCAGCCAATTTGTAGCTAAGAGGAAAGTTGGATTTTAATAAGCCTTTTGTAATCTGGTAAACTACACTAATCAAAAAAAGGTCTTGTCCCTACTTGTACTTTTTGTAGATTTTAAACATATTTTTCCTTATATTAATCTTTCCATTTCTTTGCCTATTGTGTATGTGTCTCATATAGAAGATTGTGGTGGAAAGGGGATTCTTAGTAACGTCACAAGGACTATGATTTCTTGAAGAGTCCACTTAAATCAATACATAGCTACTGATAGCTGCTTAATCACTGTCTGAGAACCTCTTATTGTTTTTCTGGACAATTGTTTTGATGGGAGAAAAAAAAAAGTTGTATTCATGCAAAACAAGTATTTTAGATTAGTTCCTGTAGTAGTTCGGTAGTAACTATTTACACTGATAACCTGGGCTGAGTGTAGTGTTTTTGAATGTTAAGTATCAATAAAATAGAACTCTTTTAATGCCACAGCTGAATATGCTTCTTTCATTTTTCTTATGTTGGTTGGGAGCAGATTTTGAGTTGTGTTGAGATAAACTTTAAATCATTGCTTTCAAGAAAAGGAAAATATTACCGACAAAAAATTTTCTCTTCTTTTTTCCTGTCTGTTTCCTTGCATAAATGCTACATTCTCATTTTGGATCCAGATAGCTTTAGTCAGCAATCAGTTTCCTGTGGCAGTTATGTCTCAGTGTTTGAGCCCTTGTTAGGATCACTAAGTAACCCATAGTAACAGCAGATAATATGATAAACTTACTTGGTGTGTGAAGAACGTGGTGTTTTTAGGTGTATCAAGTGAACTCATCTTCACATCAGGATTTGCTAGAGCTGAAGAACTACTGTTGGAAGGTTCAATATATTTCCTTGTCATGAGTGAATATTCAAAATCATGATCCTTCTTTTAAATGGAGATGCGTCACACAGACTCTAAAATCCAAATGATATGAGCTAGTTTCATTTGGAAGTATAATTAAGGTGTATAATGTCATTTAACTGTTTAATGAACTCTGCATATTGTAATGGAATACAAATATTTGACCTTCCTGACAGTGACTGATGGATTGAAGTTGCACAGCATGATATCATCAGAATGTCAAATAACATCATTATTCATGATTATCTGGAATTATTCAGGTGAAATGGCAAATGTAATGGAAAGCTATTATTTTTGTGGGGGCCGCAGATTGACTTTCTTTGTCAGTATCAGTCTTTTGATGATACAGGGGGAAGATACTCAGATTTATTGAGCTACAAAGAATTAATGTTATAGGTTAAACAAATGTCAGTAATATCAGAAAAGTACTTTTAGTAGGTCATGTCATGTATTAAGTGTCTAAGAGTAACTGCTAGAGGTAATGTTTTATCTTCTGCTTTTACTTCTGCTAAAAATTAAAACCATCTTTAGATTACAGGGGTTTGCAGCATAAAAATATATCAATAACCACTATTTTCTGGCTGACATTTTTGATCAGCAGAAAGGAAGAATACCATACAGAGTCTTTACAGTAGAACTGCAATTTCACCCTCTATTCTCAGAGGCCTAAATTCAGAGCCCAGCCCTTTGTTCTGAGAGAATTTAAACTGAAATCACAACAAGGTGTTTTTCTGTCACTTAAACGCTGAAGAAGTTGATGGCCTGGGTCAGGAAGTACCACATACTTTGGAACAGGCCACTCAGATGCCTAAAGCTGAGCACACACTTCTGCAGTTTGTTGAGTTATGGCCTATAGAAATAAATGCTGAGTAACCTCTTTTGATTTTGGATAATTAAGATCTTACACCTGAGACAAGAATGAGCTGTGAAAGTGCATTTTGCCTGTTGGGACAAAAACTGTAACAATGTTTTATGATGTGCTTTCTGCTGAATGTGAGTCATGCCAAAGGTTATGTTTTGGCCCTGACCTGCAGATACCGACCACGCTGTTCTCTCCAATGGGAAGTGGTAATGCTTAAGAAGGAGCTGAAGGAGCAGCTGCTGTTCACAGTGAAAACAGGATGAAGTTGCAAATTATTTAACTGACTGCACAGAACAGGCAATTTTCTCAGGATTCCTGGAATTTCCATAGAGTTGGGGTGGTGATGGTGGTGGTGCCTATAATGAGTATTTTGTATACAACTTGGCTTTTATTACTAAGAGGTGGTCTAGAGACAGGTCAGTGGCTGCAGCGTGGTATGGGCAAGGGCAGAGCAAACACTGAGTGATCAGGAAAGATGTGTGGTGGTGGTTGCATGATGTGCTGTAGAAACACATGCACGTTAATGTCGTTTTAGTGTTGAGACAGGATTGTGCCTTGCCTTTGGGTTATATGTTAGGTGTTGGTAGCTTTAGTCAGGGATAGGTGTCCCTACTCACTTCCTAGCACAAGCACTTTGGTACTTTGAAGCTTTAAAAATATGTGATTGACCATTGTAGATGGCTAAGACTAACCACCCTCCTAATTTCTATAGCTGCCTAGGTAAACACATGCTCTCTGAAGATATTAAAACTACTGCCTTGGTGAGGTACTCCTCCAGATTAACCACATATAGTGGAATTTAGCATGGAATTTAGTACAATTGGCTTTTATTTTACTTCCCTGTTGAATTTTGCAATTTCTGTTAAGCTCTATACAGCCTCAGAGGAAGCATCTCTTTTTTTTACCCTCTCTTTTTTCCCCCCTGTAGATACACTGACAGTAATTTGGAGTGCTTCTTGATTTGTATATTAAACCTAAATCGCAATCCTAATGCTCTAATTTACTTTTTGTTCATGATGTTGAAGTTGGCAGCTTGGGAATTTATGAGGAAGGATATTTTCTCTTAAGTGCCTATACAGTGTAAATGTGCTTGAATGGGCTGACAGAAGGCCAGTTGATTTCCAGTACCTATTTTCAGGGCGTTAAAATCTTCTGAATATTCTTTTGCTCCTTGCTGCTCTGGGCTTCTACCTCAGTCAACAGGTTTTCAATCTCACCAGAACTCCCACTTCACAAGTTGTCAAATGACTGCTCAAGCAGGAAATGGGAACCTTGAACATGGCGTGTGTGATTTGAGGTGCGGGTTATTACCAGGGAGCTGAAAAGTAGCCTATCCTTGGATGTGCAAAAGATGGTGAGATAAAACCCTGTACTGATTAGGAAAGTCTGTCAATGAGAGAGGAGTTATTGTTGCCATATTTTTTTTCTTTTTAAAGCACTGGAATACAATCACAAAACTTTGATGGGGTTTGCCAGCTGTTCATCCTCCCAGCAGCTGGGTGGGCAGTGCCTTATATGCCAGGGGGCTGCAGCTGCAGCAGTGGTATGGCTTGGTGGCAGAATGGGGACAATGTTTATCAGATGCTTCCAAGTTGAACGTTGTGCATATACAGAATGTGTTGCTCCTCTGAATACAGAGGATCCTGGCTTGCAAAGCAGTTCCAGAAGAAAAATCCCTGTGCCAGCAAGCTGCAGGCCAGAGCCAAAGGCACTGACCAAGTCATGTGTACAACATAAACAAATTCCTATGTGATTTTCAACATCATGTTGTGTTATTTTATTGCACTTAGCTTACAGAACAGAATAAAACAAACAGAAGACCAGTCAAGGTGGTACTCATTTGACCTCTGTGTACTGGTGTGAATAGTCCTTATTTATTTAACGTCTTTCTACTTATTCTAATGAGGTCACTTAATAAAACTAGCTTTGAGTAGAACTTTCTAGGAGTAGATGCTGTATTTATATAGCAAAAAAATATAATTTTAAAGCTTTATGAAATCATAATAAAAATAAAAGACATTATTACATATTATGGTCTTTGGTTACACATTTATAATTTATTCTAAATAAAAGGAATGATGTATGTGTGGGGTCAATACATTGTTTTTTCATAGATTCAACTGTCTTTCCTAACTGAGGTTGCCGGTTTAGGCTAAATTTGCATGGAAAGAAGCATAAAGGATTTTGGATACTAACTATCATGTGTATATCATGATAACATTTACATTTTAAGTTAAAAAGAAAAGTTAATTCCCTGCCAGATTTGGCAGAGGGGCAGATTGTATGTCAAAAGTAAGTAGGCAGCAGAATGGAAGAGAGAATGGTGACCCAAAATGAAGATTTTACAGGGTTTTGCCTTTTATTAGACAGTAGAAAAATTACACTAAACTGATTCCCTGAGGCATAGATCCATACAAAACCAGTTTGAGTTTGGGTGGGTTCTTAAATTATTTTCACTGGTTTTGAAACCATTTGTTTATTGTATCATTAGTAAAATAGAAATGAAGAATGTCTTCCTATTTAAGAACCATAGTTGAAGTCTTTGAAATATTTTACTAAGCATATAATATTGTAATCACACTATAGCTTAAAATACATCTGAGAATGTAATTCGTTTATTCCGATACTCCTGGTATTGTTGATCAGGCATGTGTTTTATTTTCAAGAAGCCGCAGCATTAGTACAATATAATTTAGTTGATTCCATTCTCAGGTTAGTTTGTTGCTTTAGTCCAATGCTTGTGCATATGTTATCTTGCTTGATGACATGGGAAAAATTGAAATGGATTAAAATGCATTTTAATGAATTGTAGTTACCTGTATTCATAAGATATATTGAAGTAGAAATAGCTTTGTGAGCCGTTACAATTACAGGAGCAGATCTAAATTCTGTGAGGGTTATATTTATCTCAAACTGAATGATAAGAGAAACTGAGTTACAATATGGAAAATAAACATGAGATTTAGAGTTAGTCTTTTATGCTTTCTAGTGTAGGTGACTTGGGTTTTCCATAGGAGGATACATCTGCTATAGAACTTTACTTGAAAGAGGACTAATTATACATATGTGGTGTCCTTTATCTCTTTGTGTAGAGTCTCTCAACTGCTTTTCCTTTGGCTATACAGGCCAAACAAACCGCAAACAAAAAGAAAAGCCCTAATTTAATGATTACTAGTTGCCTCAAAAAATAGTAGGGTGAAAATTGCATCTCATCAATTTTTTTGTGGCTATTATTGGAGTCAGGGACTGTGTTCAGCACATACTTTGCACTTCATTGTTAACAACTGCTTTGTTCCATCTTGGAGTCTCAGTCTTTTCTGTTGGCTTGTAGGGATTCTCAGGTCTCTTATAGCGGGTTTAATGGAACAATAAGAAGATTTGATCTAAAAGATACTGTTTTCCTGTATAATAAAGAAAATCTCCAGTCTCCTAGGACTTGCTTTCTTTAGTTTTCCATCCTGCCCGACCATGGATCCAAGTAGAAGTTTCACATACTTACTATGAGGCTATTTATATTCATGACTATTTCTATATAGAAGCAACAAAATGAACTTTTGAATAATACCTTCATTAAAATTAAAAATAAGCTTTTCTGTTGTTTTGATGTAAATATGGCGTTAGGAGAACACTGCTTCATCTTAAGGACACTGGTATTTGAATTCAACCTTTTTTCTTCATCTTCAGGGAATGTTGATTTTCCAGCAATGTAGGGCTATGTATTGTAAACATAAAGAGATACTGGAATGATTACACGTAGAGTACTTCTTATAAATATCTTTTTAGTCTAGTTTAGGCACTAGAACCAGTACTGTTGTAATGGCACATGTAGTTCTGTTCCTGATGTAGTAAATTTTAAGGGATCAATAACAGCTTAAAGACAGAATTAGTAGCTACCTCACATGTCTCCAAATGAATGTAACGGCTGTCTTATCTGTGAGGAGCTAATGGCTATAAAATGAAATGCATTTAAATAAATGCCTAAGGATGATTAAAATATCATACAGAACCAAAGCACTTCAGCTGTAGATAGTCATTAAATTGACCATTAATAACTTAAAATATAAGGGAATATTACTGTATTCATAAATTTTGCATGCAGATTTTATTAAGCTGGCATATTATATGAATTGATTCCCTGACACCTTCTGGCTGTGGCTGTATAGATAATAGCGTCTTGTAGGAGTTTTCCGTAGTCCGGGAATTCTGATTGACTGTTGCCAGCTAGAAATCAGAGTTTTGTTCTGGGTGGCAAGTCTTTGAACCAGCTAGCAATCAAAGAACATAATTATAGTGTTGTGTTTAGAATGGCCATAATGTTTGGTCTGCATTTCTGTCACAAACTCCTTTTCTTCCAGTGCTTGTAACTTGAACATAAAAACATTCTCAGACCTGTTGGTTATGGTTACAATGTTTTTAACCTGCTCTGAAGAGAGCTTTGGTGACACCTTGTATCCAGCCAGGATCACCCCACCACAATTCTGTATTTGCAAAAGGTATGTATGGAGGTGTGTGTGCTCACACACAAATGAACACACCCTTTATATTTGTAATACCTGCCCAGTGTAGTCAGGCCTTCAGTGTGACATTTCTTATACATGAATTAAGAGTAAATATCCTGAATTATAAAATAAGGTATGTCTTTAGCATGTGATAATACCCTTGTAAAATGTTTTTAATACAATTTACGGAGAGAGCTTGGTAGGACATAGCATTACTAACCTATAAAAGTTCTCTTTATTAAAAAAATAAAAAAGTAGTTGGAAATAATTCAGAATGAAAAGTTTGAATCTGATTATTTCCACAACATAAACTTAGGTCGATTTCAATTGCATTCAGGAAAATACAATATGTGGATCATAAGGAAAATGTAATTTACGTGGTTTGAAAATATAATTTCTCTAGTATGCAAATACCTCCTGCTGATGAATTTCATCTTTCATACAAAGTATGAGTGTTTCTCAACTGGAATATGTTTTAGTTTTTAGAAGCATTAAAGTAAAATTCACCAAAAGGATAAAGTTGAAATATTTTAAGCTTATCATAAGGTGAGAATTCATTTAAACAAGTCACCTGTAGGAAATGTTACTCAAAGCAACCTCCTCTTGCAATATGTTTCCATTTTAATATGAGGTCTTTTTTCTACTGAAAACAAGTTTCTAAACAAAATCAGATTGCTAAGGTTTGCTTAGAAATAGAAGATTGCCAGAAAGGTCGTGAGGAAACTCCAGTTCTTTGCAAAATGACTTACCCTCAGTGTCCCTGCGTGAAAATTTTCTGCTTACACTTTCTTCTATAAGAAATATTCTGAGTTATTTAGAAGCAAAGACTTGTCCAAGGAACAGTTTGTAAGGTGCAAGGCAGTGCTTATTTATTTAGACCCATAAGTAACAGTTAAATTCATATTTCTAATCAGAACTACGACACAGAGCAGGGCCGTTTTGGAGGGCTGAAACAAAAAATACAGTAAGAGAGTTCTGCATTAAGAAGCTTTCTACATGTCAGCTCTTTGAAAGGTGGTGGTTTTTAATTGTTTTCCCATTTTACAGTAGTATTAGCACTGGGGCCAAGGCTGCGTTCCTGGTCAGTGATCCGAGTGCTCTGAGCTCCGGTGGGTGCTCAGCACACACAGCCCAGCCAGAGGCTGAAGTCATCATCAGCCAGAGACTGCTCTGGCTGAGTGACGGTGACACGGTGCTTTTGGCTGTGCTCTGGCTGAGCCAGGGTGATCTGGTGCTCTTGGCTTTACACATCAGTTATTCATAGGTGTAAGATGCTCACAGAAATTTAAAGATGTTGCTAGTACCACCTTCATTGTGTGATTTGGCTGTGGGATGCAGGCTTTTTCTCCAAGCTTCTTCAGCCTAAAGCAGACTCCTTATCTGCTAAATTTGCGCGATGCAGAATCTTTTGACACTCAAATACATACAGAGGAATGCTCACAGACAAATTTCCATGGCAACCCTGAAGTCACCTCTCAACAGACTTTATGCTGCTTTTTTGTGCAGCTCTTTCACAGTACTATTACCAATAAATAAACTGAGAATTAAAAGTTTCTCTCAAAGCATATGTTTGGCAGGTGTTTGCATGACACACAGTGACCCCGTAAGAATCTGCTGGACTCTGAATTGTTTATCTAACTTCTTATTATAAGTGCATTAAAGTGTAGTTGTTTAATGAGATAAACTAAGAGAAATTAAGGAGAAACTAACAGAGAACACTTTTGAGTTCATATTCCAACAAGCAAAAATTTAGTCAAAATTCAGTTAAGAGTGCATGAAGCTAAAAGTGAAAACATAAATCTCAAACACTCTCATTGTAATTCATAAAAGGAAGTAAATCACAAATGATTGGGAACCTACACCGCCCAAACATGCATCCATAAATTTTTCATCTCTCTGATAGCTACTGCCTCACATTGCTAAGGTTAAAGTATTTATTGTTGATTATATGTGCATTACTGCACATAGTCCTGGTAGGAGAGTGAATGAGGTTTGAAAATACAGGTGTTGGAACATTGGCAGTATTGCCAAGCTTGTGTAGGGGAATGGGGGGTGGGGGCGGAGGTAGATATAAGGTTCTACAGGAAGGAACTTAAAAAAATTAGCCTAGGAATATTTCTTGCTTTTTGATGAAGAGTTGTTACATGTACTGTGCTAAACGAACATTAAAGAAGTAGCAAACTAAAACAACTAGAGAATCTATGTAGTCAGTGATACATGTTAAAAAATAAAATATAAGTAACTAATAAAAAGATTTTGAGTGTATCTAAATGTAGAAAAAGGAACAGTGCAGGGGTACAAACCAAGAGCTGATGTGGCTGGGGGGCTGAATCCCATGAACTTTCCTTACTGCACTGCTGAATATTAATCAAGGAAAGGATGGATTAGGAAGATTTCCAAATAGTGCAAGAGATGTATGAAGTATGTTAGATTGAGAAGTTGATAAATATTACAAAAGACATCTGTAACTTCTCTTTGATGTGCCAGAATGCTTTCTGCCATACACATTATCTTGGATACATTGAACTGATATTAGAAAGTCTTATATCTAATCCTTTCACTTATGTTGAGCTTTACAACTTGAAACACTGAATTTTAATTTAAATTAACTCTTTATATTATCTTAAAAAAACTAGCTGAGCAGAAACCACATTTTTGCCAATCAAATTTATGCTTGCCTTTGAAAATTCTTTCTTGTCTACAAACCATATTGATGTCAGAAAGTAAAAATTTGTAGTTGTTTGATGATCTTTTTTTGTTCAATATGTTGACTTGAAATTGTGGAAACATAAGCATAAAAATGCTGGGGAGCCTGTCATGTAGGTGGGGCCTTCTCTTGCTTGCTTATTTTTGGTGCTTCAGCTATTCCTTTGATGCCCTGTATCCCTGCTTGCAAAGCTAAGGCTGAAAAGCCAGGAGATGTTGGACATGAAAAGAGACCCAGTAAAATATCTAGATAGAGAAATCCGCTGACTGAAAAAATCAGGAACTAAGACAAAACTAGCAAAAATCCTGGTCAAACCTTATAAAGTAATGTTGGGTGGTGAGCTTAAGAGCCATAGCCATGTGTGCTGCTTAAGCAAGTTGAGTAGAAACAACATTTTCCTTCTTATATTTTTCTTTGCTGAGGACAAAATGAAAACTTTCCAAATATTTTTGTTTTGATTCAATCAAAAGGGTTTGTTCTGCTCTTGAACGTAAAAGAATATTTGAAGTATTAACACAAATATAATTTCAATTTAAGAGCTGACAGTTATTAAAACATTTATTTCTGAAAAATCAGAAATATTATGTTAATAAACTCTATTTTAGTATATCTTTTTAAGGGATGCTTAAACCAACTTCTTCTTGAACTTTTTCTTCTTCAAGGGCAAGTGTTCACCTCCTTCCTTTGCTGACAGGCTTCTCCAGTTAGCTATCTGCATTGAATTTCTATTCCTATGTCCTTGTGCTCTTCCTTTTTAGCATTCAGGTCTGTAAACAACTGTCTTATTGCTGTTGCATCTCTTCTGGAAGGGCTGTAAGAACATTGCCCCATGTGCTCTGTAAATACTGGTGGGGAAGGGGATGAAAAACTTACACATCACTCCTTTTGCAGTGGGAGGAAAGGAGGATACTTGTTTTCCCATGCAGTATCCCTATTCTCCGTTCTCTTTCTTCAAGCCCATTAACGAAAGACAGATGCACTTTATAGACCTTGGAAGGACAGTAAGTCTTCAGAAGAACAGAAGCCAGAATACTGAGAATCTCCAAGTTGTTTTCAGCCTTCCCAAACAATTCATAATGCTCAGAGTGTGTCTTTGAGCATTTCAGCTGGAAGAGCATATTTTAGTATCGTTAAGCTGAATTGTGCTAAATCTGTTGATGCCTCCTGGCAGATAGCAAAAGGCTTCGTGGAAAATTTGTCCAACATTGCTGTGTATGCTTCCAGCAGGTTGTTAAATGGCTTTGATGGGTAGGATACAGGTAGGAAAAGCACCACAACATCTGGGAAAGCAAGAATACAGGCAGAGATATTCTTCTGGAAGAAGGTGACTACCTAGAGATGCTGACAGATGGTGAATAAACAAACTTGTCATGTGATTTGGTCAACTAATCATGGTTTTGGACCCTGTAATGCAGTGATATCAAGCCAAAACCAATCTATATTTGTTGCTGGTTTGAGAGTACCTGGCACTTCGACTCAACTTAATCTCTGGTGTGTAACTTCCACTTCAGCAATCATGATGGAGGAGAATGTTGTTCTATCCCTGACACTGTTGTCATAAATACTGTCATGATGATATCAATGTGAATGTCACTATCAAAGGAGGCACCAAGGTTATTCTTTGAGGAGAGGATGTAACTTGCACCCATTCTGCCTTAGAAAATGATGGATTGCTATGGAATGTTCAAATAGAAAAGAGACTTTTATCAAGTCATGGAAAGCAATGTGGTGGAGAGTAATAAGACACAATAGGGAGGGAGAAAAAGCATCAGTAGAAACCTTGACTGTTGGAAAGTTTCTGAGAGTAAGATGTGCAATCAATGTATTTCTAGTCTGTTATGCCTTGTATTTTTAAAATTTAGGGGTTAAAACCAACACTGCATTATAGGAGGAGGGTTCTATGCTTGTGGAGAAGTACTATGAGATGATTTAATAACCATTATTGAAATTCCTAAGAGTCTTTGACATCTGGGAAATTAAGGCCTGAGGGACTTCATCCCTGAGCTTTGCAATTCTAAAAAGTATGCAGCATTTTTTACTTGTCTTATTGATGGTAACAAATTAGACTTAATCCTGATTTACCTACTTTTCCTGAAAAATCAAGACTTAACTGAGTTTTTTAATTACTAATGAAACTTGATCTACTTAATTTAACATGAAGAATAAAAGCAGACTTTTCTCTTCTATGCTTTAGCATTCAATGAGGCAAATGGTAGATGCCAGTTTTTGGGAGGAAGCAAGTAATGTTTATTCAAGCCACTTGATTTTCCTGCAATTTATGGGATATGATAATTGCTGCAATTTTAAGATCAAAAAGCCATTTCTATTCATTTGAACACTAATGTCTTTAGGGGTTTGGGACTTTCTATTAATCCAAAATGTACAAAGACTTAAAAAAAAAAATCCCAGATTTTAGCAGTGAGTTTGAAGGAGTGCATGAAATATGATGGTTCTCTGTATGAAATGAATATCATGGAGAGTTTTATCAGTAGGGGTGAATTAACCACACTGGAAATCCATGAATTGCCAATATTGGGATAAAGAAATCTATGTGCTGTGCTTCAGTATAACGGATTGGAAATTGAGGGACTGTATGTACATGTATACAAATATGCAGTTAGAGAATTTAAAAAGCTATTAGCGAGAAAAAAATATGTAGTAGAGTGTTATAAGAAAGTTTCTAACTCTAATGAATGAACTCTTTAACATGCCAGTAATGCTACTTCATTTAAATTGAAAATAAAAGATGATATGAAAAGAATATTCCCCAAGTGGTATCCATGGACTAGAAATAAATGCAGTCGGCAGAAGCGCTATACTTTAATCTTTGTGCTTTCAAGAGTTTGTGTTATAAAATGTCTCTTCATTTGTGGGTGTCACACTGGAGAAGTGTCTGCAGTGTCTGTTCCCGGGTGAGGCTGTGCCCAGTGAGGCCACATTGGGTGACAGGACGAGGACAGGCTGGTCACACTTGCACTGTCTGATGTGGTGGCAATAGCTGTGAAAAATGCTCTCTCCTCGAGATGGTTCTGAAGTTTTGTCAAGCTGTGCCTTTTGCTCAGGGCAGCTTGTGCATCCTTTTCGGAAAACTGTTGTTATGCTGTGGTTGATCCGGTCTTCTCTTCCTTGGTGATTTGCTGTGTGATCTCTTTGCTGTTGGCACAGGGCAATCAGACTCTTCAGGGTGCAGATTCGATCCAAATTGTGCCACTTCCTGGCACCTTCCAAAGGCTTTGTAAAGGCCAGTGACAGACTTGCCAAAGTGAGGTGGTTGGGACTGGAGTCCCTGCTCCTGGCTGCTGAGGACCATAAATACTGTATTTTATCATGAACATAGTTGCATGATAGGGCTTTAATATCTGCAGGCTGTTGTATCTGTTTTTAGACAGTCTCTTTTTTGCTAACAAAAATCACTGGGGTTAAACAATAGAGTATTTAATAGAGTTGATAATCTTTCCCCTAGGAAGTGCTTTCACTACTGACTAGGTTCATAGACTCTTATCCTAGATCCTGTACCTATTATTGTTTGTTTACAATTAAATATCTCAAAAATGGACCTCACTCAGCACAACCAGTTTATGGATTAAAACAATGAACTGTAATCAGACAAGAGTGAAAGCATGTGCAGCCGAGTCCTTCTAGAGGGATGTTTCTCCAAGTGATAGTGCAGGAGTGCACAAACTTTGTAAGTTCAAATATGACAAATTAGCAACCTTAATTTAATACCAGTTTGTTGATTGCAGTTAACTACAAATTTTCCACAGTATTACCTCAGAATCACAGAATGAACTAGGTTGGAAAAGACCTTTGAGATCATCAAGTCCAGCCTATGACCTAACCTAACACCTCCTCATCAACTAAACATTGGCACTGACTGCTACATCCAGTCTTTTTTTAAACACGTCCAAGGATGGTGACTCCACCACCCCCCTGGGCAAGGCCATTCCAGTGGCCAATCAATCTTTCAGTGAAGAATTTTTTTCTGATGTCTAACCTAAACTTCTCCTGGTGCAGCTTAAAACTGTGTCCTCTCGTTCTATCAGTAGTTGCATGGGAGAAGAGACCAACTCCCACCTGACTACAACCACTTTTCAGGTAGTTGTAAAGAGTGAGAAGCTCTCCCCTAAGCCTCCTTTTTTCCAGGCTAAACAACCCCAGCTCCCTCAGCTGTTCCTCATAGGGCTTGTGTTCCAAGCCCTTCACCAGCCTTGTTGCCCTCCTTTGGACAACGTTCAAGCGTCTCAACGTCCTTCCTGAACTGAGGGGCCCAGAACTGGACACAGCACTCGAGGTGCAGCCTCACCAGTGCCAAGTACAGGGGAAGAATGACT
>QWTY01004463.1:0-22516 GCA_008033365.1 Pseudorectes ferrugineus | reverse complement strand
TTAAAATAAATTATTTGATATGGCTGTGGGGACAGCAAAGGACAAGAGTTGATGACTTTGAAACATAAGACTGGAAAGGACATAGTCTTTCTAGAAATATAAGCAGAGCAGTTTGATGAAAAGCTGCAGTAAATCACTCTGATTCTTAAGTGTCATTAGTATTAAAGGGTTGTTCTTTCTCCAAAGGATCTAGGACATCCTGAGCCACTGAAAATGTAGGAGATATTTATTACCAAGGAGACTTAGACTCAAGAGCTGCCTGCGCCAGCATCCATACAGCTGTCATGGCCCTCCACTCTGAGGAGCTGCATGGTAAATGGTTCTGTTCAGCCTTGGCCCAGGGGTAAGGTTCCTGAAGAATTCCTCTCTCTGCTGGGGTTGACAGAGGCAGACTGTGTACAGGAATCCCTTTGTCTGAAGGACAGACTGCATCTGAACTAGATCTGTTTTAATAGTTCACTCAGCCTTCTCCATTTAAAGCCATTACAAGGGTCCTGTCCTGCCAGGGGGGTACTGAGACCTGTTGAGTGCATCTAAGGAAAGCAAAAGCACTTTTGAACACAACAAAAAATAATCTGCATTTGGCTTGTTTTCATTTAGTCTAAGCTCTGGGTATCTATCAGAAACTATTCTAAATATTTAGTGCTTTGAAAGTTTCCCTAAATTTCACTGGTCTGCAGTGCTCACGTTCTTATATACATCTCTTGTTTGCAAGGATCGCCTTCAGGTGAAGGAAAATTTCACTTTTCTATCTGAACACAATTTTTTTTTTTAATATAAAAAACCTGAACTTACACCATGGCTGACTGAAATATGTAAATGTACTGTTTTTGAAGCAGCAGAAATCAAAACCCTTGCTTTTTGGAAATGACTACAATAGTAGTCCTAAAGGACTAGTTTGCAATGGCTCTGCCTAAGAGTTTATAGACACTGTTGTGAAATACTGTAATTTATTTTATTTCATATAAATGCATGTTATTTGTATGTGGTAGTACTGAAGCCACCTTTAAAGAGGCAAACATAGAATACAAGTGTGTACAAAGTGTAAACCTGACACATTTGCTGTGTAGTCTGAATGAAAGAGTGTAAGACAAGATTTTGGTGAGGGATGTGGTGATGTCTTCAACAGGATTATATTATATTTATTTTTCTTTCAGAATAAATTATAAATGTCACAGTTCTTCACAGCTGAAAAGACTGAATTAATTAGTGTGTCATCTGAGAGCTTGCGCCCTTTCTGGAAAGGAATGAAGTGATTTGAAAGAGCACTGGAAAAGGCCCTCATCCTACTTGACCTTTCCAGAGATGCAGCAGACAGATCGACAGGGAAGTGACTGCAGTGAGCTGGAACCTTGCAGAGAGGGTGTACTTCAGAAGTGCCAAAACAGGTTATAAAAACATGCTTTGTTTTATGAAGAGGCTCTCCCTTTCTTTTGGTTAAGGATGAGGTAGCATCCAACCATTTTGTCTGTACTCTGACCTTATCTTTTTAAAAATTTTTTGCATCTTCTTTTGCAACTTCATCAAAATCAAATCCTTCCTCCTTCTAAAAGACGGATGGTGGGAATTTATGATAGCTAATTGAGGGGGGTGAACGACCCGAGAAAATTGAAAACGGCTCTCTGAGGTAGAAGTTTTAAAGATAAATTGGACTTTCTATCGTTGTTTTCCTCATCTTTTTTCTTTTTTCTTTTTTTTTTTTTTGGCTCAAAATCGAAGCTAAATAGCACCACTGTAGAAGGTCCAAATGTACCTCCCTGGCGTTGGTAAGAATTGGTGATGACTACAAGCACATACACACACTGCTGCAAGTTTCATGCTCCCTGTGGGATATTGATGCAGAGGTTTGTTCCTGTGATCCTTGGCCAGCTGTTTCCTTGTGGGCAGGGGAGAGTGGAAGAGTGCAGAGAGGGGAAATCATTGCGGTTGAAAGTGTGCATTCTAGATTCTTGGATTGAGGGTGAATTCCACCAAATCAATCTTCTCTCCCAGACATTTGTCTTTCAGTGTTGAAGCCCAGTTGCAAGGAGTGATGCAAAATAGCAAGTAACGTGGGTTGAGAGTGTGCCACCTGAGACGCTGCTCCTGAATCCCCTTTGATGAGCTTTCATGTAGTGAGGGTTTTAAAATATTTAGTTACAGGCATCAGGGAATCCTATTTTCAGAGCCTGCCCTGTCTTCTTCACTTGTTTCCCAACAAGCACATTTATATATTTAATGTTTTGCTTTAATCTTTTTCTTGTATCAGTAGGCTCAGAACAGCTAACTGACCAGGAAAAAAAAAAAAAGCACCAAGAGATGCAAAGCAAAACTAAGTAATTATGTTGATGATGGTAGACAAACTGGGTGTATTTCTCCTAATCACTCCAAAAAGAGACATGAACACCAGAAATGAGTTAGTAAAGAACCTTTGCAATGTCAGCACCTTTGTAAAACTCAGTCTTCCAGCAGCTCAGAAGGTTGTGTGTGCTACACTGCTCTGTATTGCTGCATATATGACTGGCAGAGAACTGAGTGAACAGGAGTCATAAATTATGCCTATACCAGCAGTAGCAGAGTAGCTGAGAGAAGGTTCTTGGCCAGGCACAAGAAGTAGGACACAGTGATTATGAGAATGATTAAGATTAGATTTATAGATAATACACTATTCAAATATTGCCAATGGGGTATTTCAATAACAGCTCTATTGTCTGTTACATGGATTTTAGTATAATCCATTCATGTTCCCTCCTGGTGAGTCATGAGCTTCAGTGAGACACCCTCGCTTCCTCAACTTTTCAGAGAAGTCTAAGTGTGGCTCAGTCCACTTAGTCTGAGATTTGTTCAACAGTCTGTGACTAAAGGGCTATAATATAAACAGGTTCAGCTAGAAATGTATAGGTTTACAATTTTTGGCTGTAATGTTTTGCTGTAGGTGTGGCTGGTCTGAAACAGCTGCTGTCATAGAGAATAGGCTCTGGTGTTATTTAGCTTTCTGTGTAGAAGTAGCCATCATCTCTTCTAGAAAACAGGAGACAAGCTGAAGCTGGCTGAAATAACAAACTCTTCCAGCTGCTGTCTAATGTGTGTAGTGATGAGGTCACTCACTTGTAAGGTGATGCTCTAAGCTCTGGTCTTTGCTTTGAGGATTTTCTGTGTTGAAATTAAACAATTAATGGATAAGGTGAAGAGAATGAATCCTTTCCCCCAGTAGACTGGAACTGTAGCTTACAGTCAACATAGAGTTGCAATCTTTTATGCTCTTCTTCTGGCTCATTTAATCTTGATTTCCACTTATTTGATGCTGAGTGACTTGACCAGGAATAATGGACTGAGTCTTTACTTACAGACATCCTCCTACACTGGTGATTAGGGCACTTGTGTGAAACAAGGATTTATAATTTATTCATATTTGTGCATCTAACTCTGACAAATTGCCTCCAGGGGTAAGATGAAGGATGAGACTGAAATTACTGGATTTTTAGGCCGTGATTATATTGATCAGTTTAAAAGTTCAGTATTCTGTGATTCAGTGTAGGACAGAAAGCTTGATATAGAAAGCCCACAGAAAGACCCATGAGTTATTTGTATAAGCAAGCATACTGTGAATGCCAGTGGTTATGGCAAATCCCACTTCTGGTGTGGCACTGGTGGAAGTTTTCAGTCTTATCTATTGAGAAATGATGGTTAATGGCTACTGCCTTTCCAGGCATCAAATACTCCAGGTAAACAGTTCTTAGAATAATATGGGTACCACAGGAGAAGGTTTCCCTGCTTGCTCCATCTGTGTACCCTCCTTGAGCATTCCATACACAAAGCTGTGACTCTGTGTTGCTGTGATTTTTCATCTATCCTATCTTCTAAATAATCACCCTAACTTTGAAATCTGCTAAAGGAGGTTTTGTGGGTGCTGCTGCCTAGGAACTTGTCCAACTTAATTCAGTGCTTTGTTTTGTGGTCTTGCCCTCTTCTAGGGGAGAGGAGGGCAGTGCTGAATGCCTTTAATCTTGAATTCCTCTCTCTTTAAAAAACTAAAAAGAAAGATGAAAATCTTTCTTAAAATTTGTGCCTTTCTTATCAGTCTTTCTCTTAGGAGATCTCTTTTACTATAACATATCTATTTTCTGAGACACTGTTTGCTATAATTTCTCTTGCATTGAAATGGAATCTTTCAGTTTCAATCACCAAACTTGCTCGTGCTGTTCTGTCAGTGAAGGAGATAATCTTCAGTGATCTGTGGAAATTCTGCAGAAAGCAGAGGGGCTATTAATGCCCCTAAAGTCGAAATTATTGCGTGAAAGGGATCTTGGCAGAGAGGAGAACTTAGTCTTCAGTGTGAAGACTATTAACTTACTGCATGGAAGTTGCAAAAGTGCCTGAAAATTCTTGTTATAGAGGTTCTTGCCTTAATCAGGCAAAATGGGAAATAACCTGAATTGTTTTTTTAAATGTGGAACAGCTTGAAGTTCTGTTTAAAATATAGAGTGAAGAAGCGGTGAGACTTTCTGACCTGCTGGAGAGGAAAACATTTTATTTTCATTTTTCTGTTAAAACTTGACACATGGTCTGATAAAATGTTAATAACTCCTCCAGGGTGAAATGTAACCTACCTAAAAGTCTAGAACTGCTGCATGGATACTACACAGGTCAGTCACTGTGCCTCACATGGATTAATTTTTAACAGGATCTTCTGTGTGTGGTGTTCCAGCTCAGTTTTCTAACTCACCTGGTTTCAATTATTCTCCAGGAGTAAAAAAAACCCAGCCTTCTTGGTAAACTGTCAGATTGTTGTTGGTATGCTAATAAGACTGCCTGAAATAATCCAACATGTCCAGGAGCTGCTGTTGCATTGGTGACCTGGCAAAAAAAAAAAAAAAGAAGGGAATATTTGACTTGGACCTAGGTTCCTAGGCCTTTCAGGTGATGCATGGTCCTTAAGAAAGTGATTGTTGGGCACTAGTGAAGTCAGAGAAGCAAGGTATCTAGAACGGCCAAAAATAAGTAGGTACCTAACTAAGACAAATAGGTACCTAAGTCCACATGTAACTCACAGTTGCACACTCTCTTGGAAAAGGCTGGCTTATCTCTCTCAGAGCATGGCAAAAGTAAACTGCATTCATTGCAGTGAATTGGGCAATGGTCAAATCTTTACTCAGTGGTATCGAAAATCTGCCAGAGGAATTTTCTAAATACTGTGAAATTTTGCACCAGATGACTGTTCTGTCTTCAGGATTTATGTATTTGTATAAATAAAGTGACTCTCTTTCTTCCCTTCCTGCTCCCCCTGCCTTTTTTTGGTCTGTTTGTTTGTTTTGTTGTTGTTGTTGTATTTTTGTTACATGTTTTGGGGTCTTTTTTGTCTTGTCTGACATGTCAGAAATGCTGGACAATAGAAGCAAATATATGGCTCAGTCCATATAAAGTCAGAAAATGAAAAAATTATACTGAAGGAACAGGAAGGCATCTCCTGTGATATATGAGACTAAGGGTTGTGTCTCCACTGAAGAGAGAAGCTCTGACCTCAGGTGTTTAGTATTATATGTGAGCAAACATAGGTTAGACTGGCTTGGAGAGAAAATACTGGAACACTAGAAAACCCACACTGACTCATGATGTCTGTGCTGGGTTTTGGTGGGATAGTTAATTTTCTTCATAGTAGCTGGCCTGGTGCTGTGTTTTGGATTTGTGCTGGAAACAGTGTTGATAATTCAGGGATATTTTAGTTACTGCTGAGCAGTGGTTGCACAGTGTCAAGGCCTTTTCTGCCTCTCACACTGCCCTGTCAGCAAATAGGTTGGAGGTGTACAAGGAGCTGGGAGGGGACACAGCCAGGACAGTTGGCCCTGACAAACTTGAAGGATTTTTCCACACTATAGGGCATCATATTGAGCATATAAATATGGGGAAAGAAAGAGGAAGAGGGGTTGTTCAGAGTGATGGCGTTTGTCTTCCCAAGTCACCGTTAGTGTGATGGAGCCATCCTTTCCTGGGGATGGCTGAACACCTGCCTGCCCATGGGGAGTGGTGAATGAATTCCTGGTCTGGCTTTGATTGTGTTCGAGGCTTTTGCTTTAACAATTAAACTGCCTTTATCTCAACCCATGAGTTTTCTCATTTTACTCTGCCAACTCTGTCCCGCACCCACTGGCAGTGAGCAGCTGTGTGTGGCTGAGCTGCTGCTGGCCGTGGTTAAACCATGGCAATGCCTCATGTACTGGTCTAAATTGCAGTCTCACATAGTCTTGCTGTTTTTTAGTGGTTGGGAGCATTTTAAGTGCTACTTACTATTCCCAGCTTGAGTCTGCCATGTCTGTTCTCTCACACAAGTCCCTGAAGTGGCACTTTTCATGGAGCAGGCGATGACTGTAAGAAAACAGAGGTCTTGGGAGATGCATGAAACGAACTTTGTGGGTCTTGAAACGCTTTCCTTAATTTGCTGAAACCTTTTGACATTGATAACTTGCCAGAGACGTATATTTGGGCACGGGACTTACAGAAATAGAGGGATATCTGACCACATGCTTGTTTACAAATGGTTGACAAACACATCAAAACGTTTAAATTGGATGCAGACCTTTTTTTTCAGGTTTATGTATCTGATGTGACTATCCAGTACTGAGGTAGCTCCACAAATCCAATAGGTGAGTGCAGATTGAGTGTTCTTAATTTGTCTCTTAGAATAGAGACCTGATTTTTAAAAACTGTTCTATAAATCAATGTACTAATAAAACTAGAAGAGTCTCCAAACTATCTTTCTGGATCTTGTGTGTTTGTGAACTGGACTTTAGCAGCCTGCAGTGCCAGTTCTATTAAGTATTCAATAACAAAGTAGACAGTGCTCACTATGCAAAAGCAGTTTTCCCAGACAGATAAATTACCAGGCTAAAGTGCAACTACGCTTATTCTGACAATGAATTTAAATTATTGCCTCTAAATATGGTGCATCTGTCCAAAGCTGTGAAATATCTAATTTCTTTTTTTTTTTTTTTTCCCCAAATGTTCATGGGCAAAATAAGGCATGTATAAACTGTAGTATTACCGTCATTTATCCTGGTTTGCTAATTTTTACACTATTCCACAAGAAATCACAGATGGTTCTTGGCTTCATTTCAGCAGCAGAAAAGAAAAATATTTAAGCCCTCTTTAGACATTTAAGCTCCTTTAGGGGCTAGAAACAAGGATAGGCTTGTGGGTAAAGCACTGATCAGAGAATTTTTCTCTTGGCTATAGCCTTCCTGAGTTACTGTGGGCAAATTAAATACTTTTTTTTTTTCCTGTTGGGATTTCTGTAATATTTCCTTTCTGTTTTGCCTGAGCAGTCTATAACTTGTTTGAGACAGAGACCATCTGTTACAGGGTCCATACAAGATACACTGATGCCAACTTCTAGGCAGGCAACAAACTAGCTTGTTTCTGCTGCTGTTTCTTTTCTGGAGTGTTTGAACTCTTCAGGATTTAAAGCTCCTTTAGGTGAAACATTTTGAACATATGAACATGGTAGAGCCTGTTGGAAGTTTGTTCCCTTTTTAGTGAGGAGTTGTTTTACCCAACCCTGAGGAACATAAGTGTGTAAACTGTGAAAAAAATATTTATTTCTTTTCTATGTGGTATGGCCTTTGCCTCTAGGAGAAGTTATATTTTCTAGTATAACTCTTTTCAGTTACCTGTACCCTGAGATTAGTAGGGAAATTGGTTATCTATTCCTTTTTTATCTTTTTTTCATGTGTCTACTTTAGAAAGACATGTAATTTTCCAGCCTACTTATGTAATTCAGAGTAAAGGAAACAGAAGTTTGCTATGACATCCTCAAACCTTTTGGTTGTAAACCTTTTGAATGTAAACTTAAACATATAAATGATTAATGAATTGAAAACGATGGCATACAAGGGGACTCTCTAACTCTAGAAGTGCAGTGTGTAGAACCTTCCTTCTAGTTTTGTGTGAAATTGAAACCTTCTTTTTGTCAGCCAAGTTTTGGGGCCTTGCAAACAATCTCTTAGAAGTTTGATGGTCTTAGAGAAAAGCTGATTTCTTGGGAAGTAGAGGAATCAGGAAGGACTTCTTTGCTTATAACTGAAATCCCTTCCTACCAAGAAGTCTTGGCACAAAGTTTTTGTTACGTTTTAAGATCACAGTATCAGGTACCTAGATTTTAATTTTTTTTCTGCTATATTTCTCCTAGTTTTCCTCCTTCCAAAAATCCAGACAGAACCTTGTTCCAAACTATCCACATGAGAATTACTGACATGGCAATGACATAGCTACCTTTAGGATGATATGTTTGAATCAAAGATCTTTTAAGAGAAGAGCAACAGTGATATCTGTGAATTATTGCCCAATTTACAACAGCCCTAAATTTTCCTTCAGTCCTTCTATTAGAAGGGCCTGATCTCAATTATCACCTCACATCTCACATCTCACATTCCACATCTCACTCTTTTACTGAAGCCTGTCTACACCGATTTCACTGGGAGTTTCATCAGAAACAAGAATCTTTAAGAGTATCAGCAGTTGTAATTTGCTTCTACCCATTCACATTCAGAGGCCCTTCTGGGGCTTCCATAAGCTTAAGGGAAAATACTGTTACTCTGCTCTGATTCAGATTTGCAGAGTGAAACCTTCACTCCACTTACACACTGCACACATTGCATTTTACAGCCATTGTCTTGATTACTGAGCTGCAATTGATTTACTAGACAGCAAATTGAAAAATTATCTCTAGGCTTCTCTGTAAAATTACCTCTGATAGCAGGAGCATTAGACACTGCCTTAGTACTAACAGAAGGCTCTCAGGCTGTCACCTTCCCTGCCAGCTAACTCCGACTGCTGGAAGAAAATGAAAGTCCGGCCTTAGAAACTACAGCCACTGACAGATTGCCTCCTAACAATGGCAAAAAGTGGGATGGCAGATTGGGAGGGAGGGAGACACTCACCTTACTATATTTGAGCAATTGGGGTGCTTGGTTGGCCCTTTAAATAATGGTGATTAAAGAGCTCTCATGCCAAAGTTGGTGGGAAAGAGCAACATGCTTTTAATTTCAGCATCTGTGGGTTGCACACATATCTCCTGCAGTGAACTGCTACTCATGTGCCTTTTTGTCCCCCTCACCAGGAGTAAGAGACACACCATAAAACTCAGACAGCAGCTAAAGAGCAGAGGAGACAGTAGTCTTTCACACAGTATTTGGTGAAGATGGAGGCCTCATTGCTACAGATGTTGTCAAAGCTCAAAGTAAAAATAATTTTGCATGGATGTGTGAATTTTTCTTCTCTTTTTTCAATATGTTCATGGGAGATAGAAGGTTGAGAACAGATTTTTGACCCACAGGGAGCAATGTACTCAACTGTCATGACCACGTCTGCACACATTTGTGAATAAGGATGTGATTGAACAAAAAAATTGAGGCAAGGTAAAATAAGTTAAGCCAGACCAATACAAGCTTCACTAAGGAAGATGCCATCTGGAATTTCAGGAGGGATTTTGGTGCTGAGAAGGAGGAAAGCTGAACCAGAAAGAATTAGATAATAAGCATGATAGAGAAATGGCATTGAGATAGTAGTTGCAGATAACTGATAAGACCAGTGGAGCTCCAGGTTTGTGTTGGGAGCCAGAGGGAAAGGAGTATAAAGTCAAGACACTGTCTTCATGCTGGTGGTGTCCTTTGTGGTTTGATTTGGAAAACCAATATATTTGCAAGGAGAAAAACTGAAGCAGCTGTTCTGTGTCAGAGGGCCAGGAAAGTTTTTGTCTTCTTTTTTGTCTTCTAAGAGCTATTTTGAAGCTGCTGTTGAGCAACAAGAGGAGAAAAGAAATGTTTGCTTCTTTCTTAGAGTCAAGGAATACAGGCTATTTTTATACAAGGCTTTTTTTTTCCTCTAGGAGAGAGGCTATCATTGGTGTAAGTGAAAATGTTGATCCCCTTCTGCAGAAAATTTTATGTACTAGTGGGGGTGCAAGAGAACACATGCATTATTCACATTTCATGGGGCTTTCTAAGGACTGTGATTTTAAGGTCTCTTAAGTGGAGTCACACCTATTACAGTTTTTACAACGTGTCTTTAGCCTCACAAGTCCATGCACAGCTAGAAGGTCTTTAGATCTCACCTTTACCTGTGTACGTGGGTGTGTGTATGTGTGCATACACCTGTCCACTGCTTGGTATGGCCCTTACAGCTTGTGATAAAGCCACAAGCACCCGCCAAAGTGACCTTCCGAAATGTAAGATGACAGTGGTTTTGTCATTCTGCTTGGCATGACTGGGAGCTGTAGCTGTGAAAGGGGAATGTCTGCTCTTCTGTCCTTTCCTTCCACTTCCCACCCAAACACAGCTCAGCAGCCTGCTAATGGGAGGCTGGCTTTAGCAATTGTGTAGTGACCCCTGGCTGATTTATGACGTCTCCCCTGCCCTGGGAAGGAGAGGCTGACACACTCCCTTGTGTTTTCCTTGAATTCCTTCCACAATTTCTGCTTTCTTTTCTTGCCAGACACTTTGACACCATGACTTATTTTTACACTTATAGCCACTTTCTGCTGAGAGCCTAATGAGTGCAAAAGGGCACTTATG
Source organism: Pseudorectes ferrugineus (assembly GCA_008033365.1). Classification (NCBI taxonomy): domain Eukaryota; kingdom Metazoa; phylum Chordata; class Aves; order Passeriformes; genus Pseudorectes; species Pseudorectes ferrugineus. Next base: position 11,972 of record QWTY01004463.1, on the reverse strand, counting down.
ACTTCCAAACATTGCAAGGCGTAATAGTGCTGTGGGGGAGACAATCTAAAAATGAGCAGAAACAGCAAAACACTGAAGGGCAAGCAGGATACTGCAAAGCCATCTAGAAATAACTACTTACCCTGGAATGACTTTGTCTCACCCTGAAGATCTAGCTTTCCCCCGCCTCTTCCCTGTAGTTTCCAAAGCTCTGCCTAAGTGTTTCAAGTGTGCCTGAAGTTAGGCTTTACAAAGCATTAGGGCATTGCTAACACCATGTAAAATCATCTCCATGTAAGCTTGCTGCTCTGTGGTAGAACATTGTTAATGCTTGACAACCTTTTAAGAAATAGTCAGCTTTCTCTGGACTCCAGCTCATTGTTGTAGGTTATAGTCTGTATTTTCCCCTTCCTGTGGAAAAAGAACACAGAAAAGAAAGTCTTATTGGCATTTATTCTTCTTTTCAGCTTAATGATCTGCTTTATGCACTCCTTTCAGAGCAGACAGAATCCCTCAAAAGCAGCATTGGCAGTTCTTATGGAAAAGTGAGTTTAACACACTGAAGATGCTATTGGGCTGTTTGTGTTCTGCTCAGGTCTCCCATGTCACCAGCCACAGGGCTCTTTTTCTTGCTGTTACATAGCTAGGCTAGAAAGGTGTGTATTTGACCTAGTTACTACTCAGAGTTTATTAATCTGGTCTTTCTTGTCAAGGTTCTTTATTTCTTGAAGAAACCTGCTTAAACATGGAATTGGAAGAGTTATTTGGCATTGAGTTGAAGGGTCAGAGCCAGGCACTCTCTAGGCAGGAAGGTGGAAGTTGCTTTGCCATTCCTCTTGGTTGAGATATTGCCCCATTCCTTTATGGTGTAGGGTCTGTGTTGTTTTTCAATTCTCAATCTACATTAAGAGCTCCACCCTCCCTTACAAAGTGACAAACGTGCAGTTGATATCCGTCAAAAAGGCCAGTCTGGGAGAGGACACTGTGGACAAAACAGCCTATCTCTCAATTTCACAGAAAATACCCAGGGCCAGTCAGTGCCTGTCAGTGTGGCAGGGAAGATCCTGAGCCTCTCTTTACAGTGACAAGCCTTGCAAAGCAGCAGTCCTTTGGGACATTTTGGGACGTGCAAGGGAAAGCGCCTTTCTCCAGTTGTTTCAAACATGCGTCATGCTGAATAAACACACCCTGAAATCCAGGAAACGTACGGATGTAACAATGCCTAAGTTTATTTGTTTCTAAAGGCTATCACAGAGTAAATGTGGACTAATAAAGCAGACCTGGTGACCTTAAGGACCTAAACAAAATCACCGGAGCAGAACTGGTTGGGTCCTCATGAGTGTGGGGTCAATTTTGGGTTTTGCTCTTTTTTTGACCTGCTGAGTGCAGCTGCAGGTACTCACAAGCTACTTCATCAAGGCTCTTCCTCTGAGCTAAGACTTTTTACCACAGGCCTCCCACATGGTCCAGTAACCACAGTGTTATGGATAGCACAGGATGCTCAGTGAGCCTCAATATGCTTGGGAAGTGAAACAAGCCCTCTCTTATTCTCTGATAACTCATCAGCTGCTTGTATGACAGATTTTAACCTTCCCAGATTCCCAGGTTGCAGAGAAGCTGGTATCACCCCAATATTAATTGCTGATACTTAGGAGGGCTGAGGACAGAGGGTGGCAGCACAGCCCTGTCAGAGCTCACCCACACACGCTGTAGAGGCTGTGGCAGTGCTGAGTGGGTGTAAAACATTTCACACACAATTGCTTCTAATTAAATGTACATTTTTTTTTTGTTTTGCTTCAGAACAGGGCAAAAGTAACTTCTGTTTGCTTAGTGTGTTCTGGTGTGATTTAATCTGTATCTTATTGTTTGATTTAAGCTTATGCAGTGAAGTTTAGAGCCACGAGTTGTGTGCATAGTGTATGTGTGCAGGGAAAACCTTGCCTCAGAGATCACCCACTGATCTTTACCTTATTAAATGCTCTAACTGATGCTCTTGCTGATTGTCCTGACAGCAACTAACAGGCCATTTCTTAGTGTAAGGAAGATAAGCAAGAAACCGTGATACTGAGGCTATAACCAGATCTAGCTTGGGGGCAGAGTGAAGAATTTTGGTACGAATCATAGCAGTGAGGAACAAACCACATTTGTAGAAGGAGGCATGCTTCCAGGAGCCCTTCATTTTGAATTTTCTCTCATTGGAAAAACTGAGATAACAAATTGCCTGATGTGCTACTGGACCAGGCTGGCATTTTACAGTGCTGAGTGCAGGGCTAAACCAACCCCAAATCCACCGGCCCCTAAGCCTCCTAAAACCAGATCCATGTACCTCACTGAAAAACTGGTGCAATCTTCATTCCTCTCTCACTTTCCCAATTAAGTGCAATGAAGGTGATGGGCTGTTGATACAAATATATACCATGCTGTAAGAATATGCATTTGTGGAAAACGTTAATCCTGAACCCTCTTTGTTCTTTGATGAAAAAAACCAGTGGGATTACTGAAGGATCATTCAGAGTTCTTAGTACTAATAAAAGGTTTCCTGAATGAGCGTCAAAAATTATCTTTTCTTAAAAGAAGTTAGCAGAGCATTGAAAGGAAGCCTTGCCCATTTCCTTCATTAACAGGAATAGTCTTTGTCTCACATGTTTTGAATGAGAGGTCAATTTTCAAACGGCAGACCAAAGTTTCTGGGGCACACTGGTCAAAGCTCAAACACAAAAGTTTTGTGTTGTTGAAAACTGGTGGTGTGATTGTATTGTTTTTAGTGCTTTTGTTGTGCTTATTCATACTGTTACGAATTGGTGAAGTGATTTGGACCTGTGTAATACAATAATGTTGTAGCTTGAAATCCCTCTAAATCTGAGATAACAAACCTAACTACCAAATGATGGTTACTGGAACTCTATGAAAGCAAAATATAATTTATTTATGACTTGTGCTATAATAAGAGCTTCTTTGAAAATGAAGAAGCATACAGACAAGCACCGGGCCACTTTTACAAATGCCTTTGTCCTCATTCATTTTGTTTAGCACTTCGACATTTCACTTAGATGAGATATTATGTCTTGCTTTTACATCTGTTGGTTTACTTAATCTTGTCTTGCTGGGCTCTTTTGGCTAATCAGGAAATGCATCACAATCTGTTTATTTGTGCAGATGAAATAATTTTATGTCTGCTAATTTCAGGAGAGGCTATTTCAATTCTGAATTGTCTCCAGAAGTCTTAAGTAGCTTACTGGGAAATAGGACCAATGTTTATACCTATTTTGTACTGGTCATAATTTTAGATCAGATCAATGCAAAAGAATATTCCCGAGCTGAAGATATAATGTGCCTTTTTTCAGCAGACAGAACATCTGAGTTTAAAACACCAGAGGAGATCATCTTCAACCTCAAGTCTTTTTGGATGTCAGCTCTCTAGATCTATTAAAAAAGACATTAAAAATCCTTGAAAGGACAAAAGTCACATCTGAACAGGCTAATTTATATATAAAAAAGAAAATGGTATTAGACAAGTCAAGACCTGATTGATAGAAGTCACATCACACATTTTCATTGGAACTGTTCTTCACCTTTGTGAAAAGAACCTGAAATATTACTGAGAGATCATTTCTAGTTACACCTTTAAACAGCAATTTGATAATCTCATGCAGCTGTGCTAACATTATTGCCAGAACTTTATGCAGTTTTTTCGCTGACCCCACATTTCTTAATAAGTACACTCTGATCCTCACAAACCAGACAAGATGTTGAAAGAAATATTTGCAATCACCCATTTTCCGCAAATAAAGTATTGTCCTCCCTATGAGCCATTGTTTTAGAAAAGCTTTGTCTGCCAGAAGCTAGATGCAGGGTGTGTGAGGGGTTTCTCCAAAACATACATAAGTTGCAAATTGTATATGATGATACACATTTCCTTGCCCTTTCATTTCTGCAGGGAAGGGTTGCACAAAGTAGGAAAGCCCCTGATTTTGGGCAGGTTTGCTTTGTAACTGTTTGGTAGCAGTAACATTGTCCTGACTTGAAAGGTGGGATCCTCCACCCCGGGGAAATGCATTTTTGGGATGGAAAGGGATGTGAGGGACACAGCCACAGGCTGTGATGTGATGGTGGGGGCCAGGCAGGTAGGTGAATGTATCAAGCAGCTGTCTGTGTTTCTGTACTGCAAATAAGATTAGTTCTTAGGTGGGTTCAGTTTGTGCTGGGAGCCAGAGCAGCTCCCTAGAATTTAGAGAAGTCATTTGAGCCAAGTTCAGGAAGACTCAATAATTGTGCCCTTAGGTTCTGAAGAGCAAGAAATGTTTTGAAATAATTATTCCCAGTGGAAGCTGTAATGAGGTTAGGTTAGACACGATGAATAATTCCAATTCCTTACTGTGTAATGACACTATTTAAAATAGCATTTCAGACGTGGGCCTCCCAGGTAACTGGGTTAGATTAGTAATCTCCTGCTCTGATAGAAACTCTTCTACTCATTTCTCAGTGTTGCCTCTTTGTGACTGACTGAACATAGGCTTTCTGGGTTTCAGTACAGCAATCTATCAGATTTCCCTCTGTGGCTGTAAATATAGACAAGATGCTTATTTGAGGGCAAGGTAGAATATTGTTTTCAATATAAATATTTTGGTTGGGGGAGAAAAACAACATGCTTGAAAGTGATTCAGGGGAAGAAGATATTTTTGAGCAGCTGTATCCAAGGTTAGACAGAATAACTGCAGCACCCTACCATATTGTCACCCTGGTGGCTGAAAAATTTTTTTCTTACCAATGCTTTGAAGTCTCCTTCCTCTAAGCAGTCTCTGAAGTGAAATTGATAAAATAGTAATCTCTTCCAAGAGTAAAGATGTGTGTAAACTTTACAACAGAGAAAATAATTTCGTCCAGAGCAGTGATGAAGCCTATGCTCTTAACTACCATAATATATGTGAAGGGCTCCCAGCATGACTCTGTCTTCCTCATACAAGCTGCTTTTATCTATCTTCTGCCCTCTCAAGCATCATTCTGCTCGTACTGGTCACGGACACTGAGTCCAAGACATGAGAGACTTTAGGTTCCAGCTTCCTCTCTCAGCTGTACTTGCTCAGGCATCAGTTCCTCACTGCAGGGACTGGCTGGTACACAGGATTAGGTCATCTAAAACTAAGAAGAAAAGCTCAGGTGGTAATGGTTCATCCTTCTCCAAAGGAAAACAGTTAGGAATTAGTGAAGGCACCTGGAGCACAGGTGCAGCTGTCTCAGTAAATTACACAGGCATGAGGGCCTGACCCGTGTTTGTTATGTACTTGGGAGATCTGCAGCGTCCCTTAAATGGGAATCCAGCTTCAACAGAAGCAGACCTCATTTCTTTCCTTCTGGAAGAGATTGTGGAATCACCTCTGCTAAACTTGAAGGTAGTGCAAGAGTTGTAAAGAGAGGTCTTTGTGTGGAGAGAGAAGATGACTTTCATATTGCCTCTGTTGCTCCAAGTATTCAGGCAAGTACCTGTTGGTGAACTCCCTCCTCTCTTTCCTGTTCTTTATTTCTGTTTGTGAAGTTTGTTTGTATAGACAAAACTCATCTGTGTCTTGCACACCACAGCTCCATAATAACAGGCAGGCCTGGTCAGCCAAGGAAGTCAGTGATGTGACCTCTGTTGTGCTACCTTGGAGGCAAACCCAATGCTCTTGGGATCTGTAGTTTGCTGCCCAAGGTTGCACATCAGTTATATGGCAGCGTGAAGAGTGGCACATCTTCTTCTTGGGAAAGCATCATGTTCCTTGGCAGGCCCCCAGAGGGCTCACCTAGGTTTGTATCTGTTTGTCCTCACTGTACTAATCACCTTGTGCTTAGTGCAGATGCCTGGCTTAGTCCCCTTAGCGGGGTCAGAGAGGGGAAGTGTTTCAGATCTCCTTATTCCTCTGTTTGCCTTGGTTTTCTCAGCTTCACAGGGGAGATAACAGCAGCACTGAGACAGCCAAATATTTGCTTGTATGAGTACATATCTTAATTAGCAGAGTCCTTTGAAAAACTGTCTGTGGCAAGTGCTCCAACAGCAAAGAGGAATCCTTCATGCTATAAAAAGCCTGGAATTGTTTCCTCTGGCGTTTAGTCACCTCTCAGGATGGAGCCACTAATTTCTCCTCCTCCCCCTTTAACACACACAGTATGTAAATAATCCTAACAATAAGCTGTCTGGAGTATTTTATTGCTTAATTAATATGGTTTCAATATTATGAATAAATAAGATCACATTCAGATTGTGAGTACAGTAAAGTTAAGGGGATATGATCCAAGAAGGAGTTTCAAATCCCTTCGCATCTGTTCCTCTATTTTGTTGGATTAATTTTATGTTCTAAATTAAATTATTCTTATGAATTTGTTTCCTCTGATGTTCTGCCCTCCTCCCCCCATCTTTTCATCATCTGTCTGCTCAACACCTTTCCTGCTCTCTCGCACAGGGAAATAAAAGCCACTTGACAGCCCAGCTGGCTGAGCAGGTCTGTGCTGTTCCTCTCCGTCCCTTGTGGGGCTGCTGAATGTGATGGGTTTGGAAAGCTCTGGACTTATTAGTCTCTGTTTTCAGATGAATGCAGGCTTTCCAACTGGCGTTCATTGTTACTTTGATCCAGGTTTTAATTAAAAACTTGGGAATTCTAAAGCCATTGAACTGTAGTAGACTTACTTTAGTAAAAGATCCTTTTCTTCCTCTCTTACCTGCCCTTAAATAAAAGCCAAACAACTCCCAGGGCCTTGCTTATTTCTGTTTAGCGAAGGAGAAAAAGTTGTTAAGTATTCATCTTCTTTGTAGCGTTCTTACAAGGATTTTTTTTAAACTTTTGGCTACAGAATTGCTGATGTGACTATAGTTTCCAAGTTATCAAAAAAGGTAAAAATCAGCCAGAAAAAGGTCACAAGACTGGGGAAACAACAACAACAAAAAAATCTCATCGGCATAAGAGATGCTTATTTGGCAATTAAGATTTCATTTTCATTTTGTTAAGTTATAAACTGTCAATGGAGGGAGTCTCCTCAGGCTAGGAGAAGGACCTGGCACATTTTGGGCATTCCCACAAGGGAGAAATAACTTGGTTGCAGGTATAAATGCTAAGGATCTCCTTTTCTCTTTGGCTTAAAGAAGAGTTTTGCTTGAAGGTTCTTCCTTACAGACCTGACCTTGCACAGCACAACCTGCTGAGTTCCCTGCTGCTGCCTCCAAAATGCTGCAGCTCCTGCTGGGGTGCAGCTGTCTCCCCACTCCTCCCTCATGTCCCTCTTGCTGAGAGCAGCCAGCAGTGCTGCCGTGAGTTACTGATGTCTGGTTGTGTGGTTCCTACTTTACCTAAGATGAGCAGCTCCGTATTCCCAACTGATTTACCACCACCACCAGCACATTTGATGGGATCAAAAGTTGTCATAAATCTCTCCTTTTTCTTAATGATGTATTTTTATTGTGTGCAATTGTTAGTGGAACTGGAGTACTTTATCTCTGGATAAAAAATACTCTGAAATCAACCTGAGAGGTTAGAAAGCACTTGGAGAGGTACAAACCAACTAAATCACCATTGGCCAGACTAAATCACCATTTAGAAATGGATTATGGTTAGAAATCTAATGTTTTTCCAGGAGTGTTGTCAGGCCATGACCACTTACCTGCTGCCCTGTCTCGTTGTGCATAGTGAAAGATGAAGACCAGTATCTCCTAGTACCCCTTTGAGTATATCTTTGCACCTGTTTATTTATAGTTATTCTTACAATCTCGTGTTGCAGGCTTCTGACTGCACCCAACTGCTCATGGAGCAATCTGTATGGTGAGTGCCTTTTCCTCCTTCCCCCATAGGGAATGCAAAGAAAGGATGCAGGGGGTGTCCTGAGTCAGCTCCCACATGTTGAGAGGTGTGTGCTGTGCTTGTTGCTTCATGGTGAAGTCTCTTTGAGTCTGACTCCTAAAACCTTTTCCCATTTAAGGCATATTAGCCATAATCTTTCCACTGCTAATTTTTAAAAAATTTTTGTTTGCTTTTACTACTTACACTTGTCTCTTCTCCGGCAGTAAAAGAAACAGCAACTTAATGCAAAGTAAATCATACCTGATTTATGCTTGTATAAACAGTGTGTATCTCTTCACGTACAGGTAAACGGAATTATAAAGACATTTGTGAATAAAATTTTGAAAAATGAGAGAGTTCACTAGTAACTCATTTACCGTGACAGGAGATGAATAGAGGTAATTTAGTCTCATAAAAGTAAAATTGGCTCATGTCTTACATGGGGATGGGAAAAAGATTATTGTTTAGCAGCTGGAAAGCTGAGTGGAGTTGAGAATTGGCAGCTGTGCTGAGGGGGTTTGACTGCCTGGCTCTGTAACCTCGGATGAGTCATTTAGTGTGCCTGGTGTACATGCTGCCTCCTGTAAATACAGATCTAATTCTTGGCTAGTTTGTAGAGGGATTTGTTCTCCCCAAGTGAGGCACCAGAAAATAGGTCTCTGGTGTGGTGCTGCTCTATTGCCATGTTTGAATAGGAGCATTTCCTCCTCTCCTTCTCCTGTGGATGATATATTTGCTCCGTAAGTGTATTTCAGTCTTCACATCTTTCCTGGGGACGGAGTGGAAAGTAATCCTGAAAGAAAAGCAAATATCCTTTGGTTTTAAAGTTATATAATAATAAGATAAAAAGATTAGGGCATGTGGGAGTAGGCATTATGAGACTCGGATGAAGTACATCATCTTCTAAGGTACCTACCTCATTGGACAAATAAGCTGGACTGAAGGCACAAATGAAATGTGCCTGGGAACTTCCTTCCATGGCTTCCCTATTGAAAATACAAAGCAAAAAGGAGACTGAGTAAAACAGGCAAGAAAAAATTTCCCCTTGTTACTAGTGAAAATGTTGTGAAAGTCCCTGAGTAAAAGGATGGTCAGGGCTCTGCTCTGTGGTATGGCCTGAACAACAGCTCCCTCTCAAAGTCTGGAGATGGCCTGATATGAAAGTCATGGACAAGGATGAGGTAGATGTTAGAAAAAAAAAGAAAAGGCATGAAAAGAGCTAAAGATGTTGCATAGCTAACTTTGGAGGAGCACCTTGTTCTGCCACTGTGGAGAAGGACAGGAGTGATGGTGTGTGTTTTATTTTTGAAGGTGGAGCAAGAGAGGAGTTCTGGATTGGCTCTGAGATGGCCTCTGGCTTTCAAAGGTTCAAGTAGGTGCTTTGTAAAAATCTATGGGACTAGCAAAAATGAATTGGGTCTGCAGTGTGGGTAGTGGTTTTTTTATTGGTGTGAATGGATTAAACCCCACAAAATGTCTATTGTTTGTTTAATGTCTATTTTTTTGTCTAAGTGCCTAACCTGGCCACTTTCAGCAGTTTTAGGCTCTTAAGAAAGCTAAGCAGGGAGACTGTCTCATTTCTACTGGTGTTTTGATTCCTAAAAAGTGTTTGCATCGGTCTTTTTGAAGCTGGGCTATTATAATATGAAATGGAGTTGCTAAGCCTTGCATTATCAGTAATTAATATAATGATTATGTTTCTCTTTTCATTTTTGTGGGCTTTCTGGTTCCTCTGAGTGCTGATGATGTGCAGGCTGCCCTTTCCTAATGAATTATTTACACATTATGGCTGGTAACTGGAGACAGTAAGATACTTTGTGCCTCTTTATAACATTCCCTTAAATGATTCCAAAGATGTTGTGTCAGTACTACCACACATACTACTTCTGGGCTTTTCATCAGCTCATCATGCTGCAGATTTGTGAATACTGTTGTTTACAACAATTTGGGGCTCTTGGCTAAACACGACAAACAGCTTCAGCCTGGGACTTGCTGAAGTCCCCAGTGATCGCTCGAGCCTGAGTGCTAATCCTTGTGCTTTGCAGCCTAGGCTGGGATTTGCCACCAGGATTTAAAAAAAGCTGATTCAAATTTAGGAGGCTGTACAAATGCTTGAGGTCTGGGTAGGCAGGAAAGAGCTGTGTGAGTTCAGGGAAATCTCCATCTCTCCTAACCTTTAAAGGTCTGTGTGCATCTCTAGATGATTTACCTGAAGAATGCTTCTAGATTCCTACCTCCCAGCAAAAGGACAAATCCAGTGAGGGGTTCAAGTGAATGTGAAGTGTAGAAGCTAAGGACAGAGTGTTAATAAGCCAGGAAAGGAAAGCTATACACAAACAATTGCAACTTTTCCTGGTGTCATGGTTTAACTCCAGGGAGCTGCTCCCTCATTCCCCCACCAGCAGGATCAGGGAGAGAATCAGAAGAGCGAAAGCCAGAAAACTCATCGGTTTAATAGGGAAAGCAAAAGCTGCACACACAAGCAAAGCAAAACAAGGAATTAATTCACTGCTGCCCATGGGCAGGCAGGTGTTCAGCCATCCAGCAGCCTCCTGTGCCATGGGGAAGCACAGAGATACAGAGATACACCATGATGAGGGAGGGGAATTTTGGAGTTGTGAGAGGACAGGAGGCCATCTTGCAGTGCAGGGTAATATTTGGTAATATTTTTTTATTTCTGGCTGTAGTAAATGTTTTCAATGACTGATTTCAATGTGTGGTTTTCAAAGTTGGTGCCCCTGCAGATGCAGAACAGGCACGCTACAGCTTCCCTCTGTAGCATGTCTGCTCTGTGAGCCTCAGTCCTTGAAAGGAAGTGTCATTTTTCAATTCTTGGCCTGTCTGAAGATGATTCTTTTGAAGTGCCCAGTTTGTAAAACACACTGATTATCTCTGATTCCTTCTCCTCCTCTATTCTGAAGTACCTTACCGTTCTCATGGATCATCTTGCCTGGTGTAGCAGTTCCTGTTTATAAGATATGTCATTGTCTCTTCACCATCTTCCTTTCAAGCCAATGCTTTCAGTGACCCCTTTTGCCTTACTCTTTTCACTGCTGATCTCCCTACGCCCTTTTAATGTTTGAATAATTACCCAGTGACTTAGATTTACCTTATATCCTATTGTAAAAATTTTCAGGAAGAGAATGTGTCTACATAACTTGCTTTACCTTTATGGCACTATAGAGTATAAATGGTTGTTATTAATAATGCATCTCAAAATGGTCTTTTATTTGACAAGTGTACTTCTATTTTAACATATAATATTTATGTCATGCTTGTAAGTAGTCGTCAGCATATTTCATAAAATTAATGGAGTCCCACAAAATGGGAACTTGCTACTGTGTCTGGCTGTAAAATTTTTGCTGAGAAACGGAAAGAGGCTGCAGGATTTTGTATGCAAATTATGAAAGCCGGAGATTTGGCTTTGTGTGTATTGGCAGCCAGTGCTGGAAACAGTGATAGATATGTGATATATTAAAACATTTTAGAATGATAAAGAAAGCTTCAAATTTTGCTGAAGCTATTCATGTCAAGACATGCACACTTTAATTAAAGAAGCCAAGCACCAGCTGAATTGAAGTCACTGATTTGTTTTCACTGGGAAAAACAGCTCTGAATGATAACAAGATGGAGAGTTTGCTTAGTGAGAATAAATTCAGACATGGTGTTTATTGTCTAAACCATATTTGAGAAACAGATAATCTGTAGGATATTAAAAAATAAAAGAAGGAAAAGAGAAACATAGCATGTCTGCTGCCTTTTCCTCAAGCATTCCTTAAGCTGAATCCACTCCATAAGTCTCCATGTAAAATTCTATGAAATTGTTTTCTCTGAGTGAAAAATTGACTTCGCTAAAATGAACAATTTTGCCACTGACTTAAATGGAGCTGGTTTTCTTGCTGTAGAAGTTATTTTTAGAAAGAAAAATGTTCATTGATGCAAGAAATTTTTCCCTGTTAGCCCATTTTGGTGACACCATGGATACAAAGACGAAAGATTGCCCAAGCAAGTTGCAACTGTGACCAGCCAATTAATGTTCTATTGGAAAATGTTTGTATACTGCAGTGTGACACTGTTGCCTTCTCGTTTTTTGCTTTGGAACAGGAAGAAGTGAGAATTAGATACTGAGATACTACATTACAGTCTATCAAATCCTATGGCAGAAGTGGATAGTTGTAAGGTTTGCTT
>QWTY01004461.1:0-17239 GCA_008033365.1 Pseudorectes ferrugineus | reverse complement strand
TGGGTGGCACTGGGAGAGAGAGGAGCCACGGGGCCATGCAGCATTGGGAACCTAGCAGGGACTGGCTCTACCCCAGCTGTAACTGGTAGCGGCTGGTCCAGGCCCACCTCTGTATTTCACTGTGCTGTGCACAGGCTGGCACATGGTGGCTGTGTAGAATAACTACTGACAAAATAGCACTGGGTGAAGGCGTGTGGTGGCAGCCAGCAGCGCAACAGGATGGTTGGTGCCTGCTGTTCTGGGTTTTGTATGTGACTGTTTGCTAGGCAGATTAGGTCATCTGACAACCTAGAAGTTGGTATTTCATTGGCAGTGGTGGAGCAGAGTCTTCATGTAAGGGAGAGAATTCAGAGAAAGGCAGGAAGTGAGGAGGAATGTATCACTTTTTCAACACAAAGAGCAGGCCTGCCTGCTGGTCTGGAGCCTTCCACTCTTTTTAAAGGTCACAGGAAGCTCCAGTTCCTTCAGGGCTCTACCAGATGCAGGACCAGTGTGGAAGCTCATGCCCTAGCAGGAAGGATACAGGTTGTGCGCACCGTAGGTGAGGTGTGCATGTGCCAAGGTATTTTTGAACATTTTTGAGAGCGTGGAAAATTATTGCACACAGTGGTGCAGGGTCTGTCTACTGTCTTATTGGATATACACTGGCAGACCAGGAAAATTCCTGGGGATCATCCACACTAGTGAGCATACAGAAAAAGAGGTTTCCTCCCTGGGATTTCAGCTAGGGCATGGTACTGTGTGCAGAAAGAACCGGACACTATGTGCATTGTCAGAGAATTTGGCCTCAGGGGAGCTAACAGGGATGCTGTGACAGGATACTGCAGACACAATGACTTATATTTCCAATCAGGATTAATAATTGTTCAGGCCATCAAACATAAATAGGTGGTGTTTAGACAAATGAATTTTATATCAAGCTTTTGGTCATATGTATTCACGCGCTGCCACATCAATTGAAAGCAGAATGAGAGCCATCAAAGCAGCAATAGGTTATGGGCAATCTGACCTGATGGGTCCTGGGAAAAGTGTAGGTTTCAGTGCTGAGTACACAAATCAGCCATGCTAAGCCTGCATGGGAAAAGAACAGCCAGAATATATTGCTCATCAGTATGGCATGAGACGAGTCAGTCTGAAGTTTATGCACGCACACAGTGGGCACATGCATACTCTTCTGGGTTTTGGGGTTGATTTGTTTACTGCTGTTCTTATGGCTGTGTTAGCAACACCATGCCTCAAAGTGTCTGGGTCTGTTGCTGTCACCGAAACAATGATAACCAGGTACAGAACTCTGTTTCTTTGGAGGAGAAGGATGCCATAGGGATGGAAATCACAGATCTACAATCCATCGAATAAGGCAGAGGAGAATTCACTGGTTCTGACAGCTCTCTTCCCTGGCAAGCTGACTACTCGGTCCAGAGGTCTGATGCTTATTTTCCTTTTCCTGCTTCTGAGTCATACAGATTCTTTCCCACCATGATTAGGTGGGAAGCACACTGCCCGGGCTGACATGACACTTGTATAGGTGGCACCTCTTCATGCTGTTCATACTCAAATTGGCTCTGGAAGAACATTTGGCAAAAGCCATCAATTATGTGCTTTAATAGAGAGAATTTGCTGTGAAATGCAGTTATGAGATAAGCTAAAATATATACAGTAAATGAAAGAAGTCTCTATTACAGCAGCATAACTCACAGCTACAAAGCTACCTATGCTTGTGAAGTCATTGGACTAGAAGTACAACACAAATTGAATGTAAAAATTTGGCTCAGACATGTACATCTCATTTCCAACTTTTAGAATACCATGGAATTAAACTCTAAAACATTTCAGTACTTCTGTTAATGAACAAGATTTAGAACTTTTGTTAGTCACAGTTCTAAACAGATTACAGATTATGCTGATGAGATTTTTCAAACTCGTGATTTTTAGAGTAAAAAAACTGTGAGCAGCGTGAAAAGTGGATTTCCCCCTCTATTTGCTATCTCATTCAGTAAAAAAGCTTTCCAGAGCTCAGACAGGCTGCCAAGATTGCAAAGGCTAAGCAATTCACAAATGTGGGCACACCACCTGTGCCTCTGCAGTCCAGGCAGGGCATTGGCATCCCATTTGGAGGGAAAACAAGAGGAAACCATTTCTGACTCACTGAGACAGGTGGAGGAACAAAGCAGTGGCTTTGGCTTAATCATGGAATTGACTAGAGGAAAATTTTTATTGCCAAAGGATACACTCTATTTGTGATCAGCTCCACTGTTCTTGGCTAAAAAAATGAATATTTCTCCTTGATGTTCCATTGACTTATCAGCACATGAGTGAAGCCGCCTTCTGGTGTTGGCTTACTTAAGAGAGCCATCTTTCTAGGCCTGATCCAAATACTGCTGCAGTCAACCAGATAGGAAAAAGAGTTAGTCAACAAAGAGCCATCACACCAAAATACAGAGCGTTTGTTACAGCCTTGAGTTATGACTCAGACTGATGGCTAAGAAAAGGATCCCTACATTTCCCTTTGCTCTTTAATTATTAATTTTTATGAGAAACATTAAAAATAGGCCTGTTTCAACTTCTTCAATTAGAAAGCTTTTGTTTCCTTCAAGACGGAATTTTTTACAAAAGTAAAATACTTGAAATATTAGCAAATTTAGATACAAAATTATTAAAGAAAGATCAGCATAGTAATAAGATATTACGAAATTATTGAAATTAAGTGCTCCATCTGCACTCAGCTCAGACATTTTTTGGATTTTCAATTTGTGGAAATTATTGAGATTTTTGACTTTCATCCTTACCCAAGAGGAAAAAATGCAAGCAACTCAGAACTATCTGCAGTAGGAGAAGGGAGTTTCCTATCCTGCTTCAGTCCCATTTGGTTGCTCTCCGTTGTGAAGTTATTTGCAATGGGTGACTTATTCCTGTAATTTATAAAGGCCTTCTAATAGAAGAGATGAGATGAGGCAATGGAAGTTGGTAAGTACTTCCTGAGTATGAAGACCAAAGCAGCTCATAACTTGTGTTCCCCCGTTTCCCTTCTGCTCTATTCATTCCGCAAACTGGCATTATTCCTTGTATTTTTACTGGGCAGAGACAAGCTAAGCACCTCCTAATACATAAGTCTCAGCCACACTCAGAGACCTTAACGAAGGTTAAACTTCCTTCAGACTAGGTTTCAAAACATAAGTATATTTTTGAATGCAATTAAAAATCTTAATAGGTTTCCCAAAGTCAATCCAGAATAAAGAACATTCCTCTTTGGCAACTTGCAAATAATGGAGAAAATTCTAACCACAATGTCTCTGAAGCTATCCCTAGAGTCAAACTGGAATTTTTATTGCTGCATTGCCTTTTTAGTCATGCCACTTTTTAGCACTGTTAGTTTTAGAAGTGAAGGATAAATCTATGAGCAAAAGTTTCTGATGCCTTTAGAAGCAGCCTATTCAGCCTGTGTTGTTTATGAGCTACAGGTTATTCCATTTCTTTCAAACCTCTGCATTGCTAAGGTTTCCAGGAAGTTGTCAGTACTATGGCATATATTGACAAGTAAAGTTATACACTGCACTAAGGATGGCTATCATTCCAGGCTGGTGGAACTCATCCATGTTCATGTGAGGTGGGTTGACCTTGGCTTGACACCAGTTGCCTACCAAGTCACTCTATCACTCTCCTCCTCAACAGGACAGGGAGGGGGAGAAAATAAGATGGAAAAAACCTCATGGATCAAGAAAAAGGCAGTTTGATAAAGCAAAAGCAAAAGTTGCACAAACAAAGATAAAAACCAAAATATTTTATTCTCTACTTTCCATCAGCAAGCAATATCCAGTCACTTCCCAGGAAGTAGTGATTAAATGGAAGACAAATATCATAGATAATGAATGGCCACACTTCCTCCTTTCTTTTATATCTGAGCAGATGTCAGATAGTGTGGAGTATCCTTTTGGTCAGTTTGGGTCAGTTGTTTGGTTATCTACTCCCGGCCTACTAAGAGTGGATCTTGCCCACCCCAGCCTACTTGTGTGGGTGCAGAATGTTGGAGAGCGCTGATGCTGTGCCATTTGTGGGTGTCCTTGCAACCAGCTCAGCACCTTATTATTTTTATGCCATGTAACTGCTGAAACCAGTTATAAACCCTTCTATAGCAGCATTTCAACTACTACACCTTAAATTTGGACTTTTCTGCATTCTTGAGTACACAAAACTGTGATTAGGCAATTGTAAGACTTTCTGGACTCAGAAAGTTGTAGTGTGATAAGTCTCCTTAAAGTCTATGTGTTTATGAGCTGAAAATGATTTAAAATGTAGCTATCTCTTTTTGAGCACAGATATAGAAATATTAGGAGAAAATTTATTCTTTGGTTGGTTAGCACCATTAAATCTGCAAGCACCCTCATTTTTGGCTAGGAATAGGAGTAACAACTACAACCCTCTCCTTTCCCAGTCCTCATAAATCTGAATCCTATGTCCTGCAAGCAAACAGGTTATAAATCAAAGGGACATAAATTTCATGCGTTCTCTACACAGAACGTTTTGCTCCCATATGAGAGTCAGTAATAGCCATCAAAACAAAAATAACTTGATTTCACCCTTATGCTAAGCAATGCCCTTTCAGGTTATCAGACTCTAAACATGGTATTTAAGATCTATCAGAGTAAAGGAAGTCAAAGGGAAAAAAACAGTGAGTTCTGCTTTAGGACCTGCTGATCAGTAAAAACATTTTTAATTATACCTAGAAGAGATTGGTTCCATGTGCAAGCTCACATATACGTAATTCCTAGAAGTTTATATGGACATTTACTCCCCAACAGATATCAAGAGTCAAAGTACTTGTAAGAAAGTCTTAGATGACTAAACTCCAAAATTACACATGCTTACTATTATCCCCTGAGTTCAGATGGTAAAATATTAAAAGGCAAAACCAATCTACTCCCTCTCTGACCAAGACTATCAGTTTGGTGTGGTTCTGGAGGATTTTTGCCTCTGTTTATGCACGTTTTAAATGCCATGTCTTCATGTGTACATGTATATTTGCATATGTGACATATAGGCACATACCGATGTGTGTGTATAAAACATGTATGTGCTATATATATTTGAATTATCTATTTTGCATACAGTTTGTGGGTGGGTTTGTTTGTTTGTTTGTTTAAACCCCTTATCAAGTTTTGACATTCTAGATTTTTGTTTTCAGGAGGTCAAGGACGAGTACTGAAAGATGCACGTAGAGTACAAAATGCATTTCTGGGAAGAAAGAAAAGAAGAAAAACAACATTACAATAGTAGACTGCTCCCATGACTTGTCTCGCTGTCTCCCACAAAGAGTTCCTGGAAAACACAATACACACATTCGTTGTAGGGCTATGTCAGGCATATCAGAGTCTTCAGAATTTTCCCTGAGGACCTGTGCATACACATAGCCATAGACACAGTCAGAGTGTCAGTAGATACCGTGATTACAATTATGACAGGAGCTGACTTGGATGCATGCCGTGTCAGAAGTTTGATGGGCCAGGCTGTGGCTTGGAGAGCTGTGTTTCGGTATGCAGAGTGTGTTGTTGCAGGGCTTTCAGATGTGAAGAGGTGACTTTGCCTTGTGACTGGCTCAGGGGAGCAGTTAGGGAAGAGGGAGTCACAGCTCTTCCCTCCCTTTCCCTCTTTGCAGA
Source organism: Pseudorectes ferrugineus (assembly GCA_008033365.1). Taxonomy (NCBI): domain Eukaryota; kingdom Metazoa; phylum Chordata; class Aves; order Passeriformes; genus Pseudorectes; species Pseudorectes ferrugineus. The sequence continues at coordinate 11,588 of QWTY01004461.1, read as the reverse complement.
TACAGAAGGAAGTTATTCCACATACCCTGCCACATAAATGACTGCAGATGAGGACAGTATGAAAAAGCAAGATACAAGCCAGGGCATTCCCTTTGGTTTTTTTAAGTATGGTTATATACCTTGCATTGCAATTTGTTCCCTCGATCAGATTTCTATTAGACGTTTATGTCTCATTTATTTTTGTTCTGAAACTATTAATCTAAACCTTTAAAATTTTCATTAATTTCCTTTGACCTTACAACTCTCCATTATATTGATTTTGTTGTATTCTTTCTTTGAGGCTTGCTTATTAACAAATTATCCGCAGGCTGATTTCATTTGGAACACCCCCCACCTTTCTCACAAAGCATTAATATGTGCAGGGATTTTTTTGTGTTCCTGACCTCCATGAAGCAAACCCATGGCCACTTTGCAGAAGCAGTCACCACGTTGCCTAGTGGATTGTTGCTAATAAGGGGATACATTTGGTGTCCTGGCAGTAAGTTAAAGTATGGCTTGGCTAATATATTGAGGCTTTGATGCTCTGAGTTGTCCTTCCCAAACAAGAGTTTCTGGGTGGTATTTTGAAGCTATGCAGCCTGCTGCTGTTTTCTTGGATATGATAACACTGCAACATGCCTGTTGTGTTAGAGGCCGTGCTGTATGAATACTGCACATTTAATGATCTCTTCTTATGACCTTTTTTTCCCCAGAAGTGGAAATGACAACAAATGAGCTCATGCTGCAAGGACTTGTGTACCTCAAGGTACCTCGGAGCACAGCCAGGGCCTAGAGAGGAGAAAACAGGGCCCACAATGGGAGCTGCCAGAGGGGACTATCTCACCCTTGGCCTCTCTCACAAATGACCCTTGGCCTTCCAGCTGGTTGGTTGGTGAGAGCCTGAAAATGCCACTTCCACCCTTTTGGCTCAGGGCTTAGGTGTGAAACCGCATAACTCCCTGTTTGCTACGAGAACTTTCCTGCATTTCTGGCAGGGGCCATGGAGGGGACACTTTGTCCCTTGGCCCGGTGCCCCCCAGCACATGCCACCCACAGCCCTATGGCTGATCAATGCAGCCCAAGGGTTTTGGTCCAGCTCAGCACATCATGGGCACCCACCTGCTGGAAGCGGGTGGAGGAGGAATGCCAGGAGCCCCAGGGCTATCCCTTCCCCTGGGGCACCCCCACAGCAGCGAAGCAGGGCCTTCCCCAGAGCTCCTGCTACCTCTGGGCCTCCTGGAGATTTGGCCTCCCTGCCAACACCCCTCGCAGGCATGACATGGCCCCTCATGTGGTCAGCAAGGAGCAGGATCTGGGAGCCCAAAATGCAAATAGGAAGACTGATTCCACGTTGACATATGCTGAAATGGAGAGATGGTGTAAATGACACCTTCTTGGCAGTGCCTTGCTCAGACTCACCATGCTTGCCCTTGTAGCTTTGGGAAACCCTTGTCCTCACCTTCCCCAAAAAACTTCCACTTGCAGTACAAAAAACTTGCTCAACTAGTCCTCAGGTACTGAAACAACTTGGCCTTTTTTCTTTAAGTCCTGCCTGATTCAATTTTGTATTCTGTCTTCCAGACAGAGGTGAGACAACATCACTGTCCAAAGTAGGTCCTCACATATTTTGTTCTATCTAATGTCTGCCAACAAGGGATTACACATGGTCCTTCGTTGAGGTGAGGCAGCACCGTCTCATGTAGAGGAGGCTGAGGTTGCAATAAGGTATGCTGGCTTGATACAGGGTCTCAAACTTCAGCAGTTAAGGATAGCAGAAATTTTTCTTCAGAAATGGACATTCAAAGGAAACTTTGCTTTGCACAGCAGCTGCAGCCATAAGCCTCAAAGGCAGAGAGAGGGGAGATAAGGTACTATATAAAAATTCCAGGCCTCAAGATAACGGCATTTCCAAATGTTTTAAAAAAAAAGGAAAAACAAAGAAAAAAATCGGTCCTTTTTAACCCAAATCTTCAGGTTTAGTTTTAAAGCACTCCATCAGAGAAATTCAGCATTTTACTGCAAGACAAGATTTTGTATAGAAATCTATGATGAAAAAAAAAAATCAGTTTAGAAATATGGATGTAAAGAAACCTCCATCCTCTAGTCAGTTCAAATATTCAAAATAGTCAGTTCAGGAATGAAATAATGCAGGACATTTTTATGGTTTTATCCTATGAATTGTGAGATGCATCTTCACCTTGGTAGCATATTAATGATCTGTATTTTCAAAGCCTAGATGCTCTCTCTCTTTCTGGACAAAGTTTGAGCTCACATCTTGGGCAATGGTGTCTTGTGAGTTTAATTTTCATATGCTATTCTTAAATATACATATACTTCTATCTGGAGAAGTGGAGAAAACAATAAATTTCAATGCAAAATTTAGCACAGTTCCAGCAAGATTTATATAAAATACCTAATTATGCCAAGATCCAGAAACTTATATCTTCAAGAAACTCTGGGGAAGTAATTTTCCCCATTTCTGCTGCCGGTGCTCATGAGCAGATCTACAAAGTTAGATCCTTACTATGCCAAAATACTGCTGGTAAACACTTTTTATATGAAACAGACAGTCTGTAATTAAACACTTGTAGATGGCTGAACTCAGTGAGTTATGAATGCTCTGGGACATATAAAGAATCCCCACAACAAGAATTCACTCCATAATTTGAGTCAAGAAAGCAAATGAGTTCTAAGCACAATTTAATGAAGTCTGCAAGACGACATGGTTATACTTCTCTCTCATTTAAATGGTCTTATGAGAACACTACACTTACACAACATCTTTTAAAAGGTGGGGAAAGAAGCAAAAAAGGAACATTCTTCATGTTTTAGTCAAAACATAACAGTTAATGTTCCTAAAAGCACATCTCAGACTAAAGGACAAGTGTGAAACCTGTAGAAAATACCGTAAATTCTTCTGGAGACAAGATCTGAATATTTCTGCTTTCCCCCCCTGTGAATAATACCATCCCTCATTTCCACAGATCCTGAGAGACCACTTCATTCCTACTCTTTAGTACTGCAAGTGCTGGTGCAACTTATTTAGTATGTCTACGGTAAAGTTGACCAGCTGCTAACTTTTTGATTGTGATTTTGTCTTGTGAACCATAGAGGCTCTACAGCAACAGATGAAAGTCACAGGGAGTTTTTACACTGTTTGGTTGAGAAGAAGAGTCAAGCATTTGTGGGTTCTGTGCCATGATAACACAGCTAGGTTGCTTGGGATCTTCACATTGTGAGGATCTACCAGTGCTGGTCCAGGATACACGTTCTGGCCAGTTCTTTGCATATTTAGCACAGGTGCAAGTCACCCATCCTGAGTCTAGTTTCTGAGCAGCTTTCCATTAGCTCAAAATCTGATGAGATATTTACATTGTAGGTATAAATATATGTATAATGCCCTTGCCACCCCCTAGGAAGGCAACATGACTCCAGTTCATGTGTGAGCAAACTTAAAACAGTTTGGGAAATGTTGAATATTTGGGTTTGATTTAAAAAAAAATATTTTGACATTTCTGAACTGATTTTTTTCCTAAACATATTGGTCTCTGAAAATGCCAATTTGGGATGAAAATAGTTTGGAAAATATCAGCCTTTTTCCCTAGGAAGGAAATTTCATCTGTCAACTCACTGTATCATCCAAAACAAGTCAAGGGCAGAAATAAGCAGAAAACACATGTCCTAAATAGGTACCTTTCTGTCTATTGCTGAGCCCAAGGTGTTTAGCTCAAATGGGAACCATTTGGCGTGAGCTGCTTGCCTTTTTTTTAATGGCCTAATTTTGCAGCAGTAGCCATGACTATCATAACAATGAAAACAAAGAAAAACATGGAATTGGACTCAGACTTAGCACATTCCGTCTGCCCGTTAGGGGAAAGTCCAACCAAAACCTTCACTCCCAAACACACGCTAAATTTTCAGGAGGTTTGCCTAGGGATTCATAGCTTCTAGCTCGATTTCACCTCTGCTACCAGTAATTGTATCAGATCTGTTTATGAAAAACAACCTTCAGGCTTCCATATTTTTCTAGCAGGTTTATATTCTATACCACCTTGGACTTATTCAGTTACAAAGGAAGAGAAAGAAACTGTCTTTAAGCCAAATTCTTTGTCCTCATAATTTTGGCAGCAGCAGGGGCTTCTGAATTAGCTTTTGTAGTTAATCCCAACAAGTCATGCTGCTCTGGTTTCTGACTTCCTTTCACTTTGTATGACCACTGGCAGTTGTTCAGTCAGGAGGAAACCTGCTTTGTCCTTTGAACCTACTGGAAGCAGGCTCTGCTGAGTGCTTCCCTCCTATTCCTAATGCCAGGGCCTGTGCAGTGCCCTGCATTGGTTTCACTGTCAGCAGCTCTCATCAGTAGTTGCAGCAGAGGACTTCTTCCTCAGACATATATAGATATTTACAGTTCTTGTTTACTAATGCACAAAATAGCAGCCAAAGGAATAAAAGTGTATGACTCACCATCCTGCCTGATCTTTCCTTAAGGAAACACTTTTTCTGCCTATGAGTTAAAAGAAAGACTATGAAAAAATACACACAACAGGGTAGGCATGATACAACCATTTATGGGTCTCTGAGAGTAAGTATGTTAATATTAGATTGCCTGCTTAATAAAGTCTCAGGCTTTGATCTTGGACACACAGCTTTGAAATTTCCCACTATTGCAGCTGAATATGAAAGGCAACTGACCCTTTCCTTGGGAAGGTGTCTGCTCTCTCTCCTTCCCTCCGTTTCCCCAAGGTCTTTTGCAAGATAGTTTTGTAGTTACCTCTACAGCTGTTGGATTAATCTTTTCAATTCCACATATTGGGCCTCTCTGCCTTCTTCTTTCACTCAAAATAATAAGTATTTTTGAATAAGTCTTTCTTGTTTTACAATACGGTCAGCGTTTGAATGGAGAAATACTTTAGGGAGAAGATTATTGCTAACAATCCTTATTTCCTTAAAAAAAAAAAAAAAAAAAAAAGAGGCTCTTTCTTGGCAGTAACATCTGTGAGAAATGGGATCCTCGCAAACATTGGGGAAAAATCTCTACTGCCAGCTCCACACATCACATTATTTTTCCCTCTGCAGTGCGTTGCCTTTAAAACTAATAACTAAATGTGACTATGTAGAAACCAGAAGATTGAACTGCAAACCTTACTCATGCACTCACCATGCTGGAAGTGAGGGCCACAGCACTGCCAAAGTACCAGAAAGCTGGAGGCACGTGTGCCTCACTGAGGTCCCCAGCACAGAACCCTACTGCTGGCCAGGCGTCATAGATGTATGTAACAGCCTGGCACTGCTAGACTGTTCCTATCTGCAGAGAGCTGAAGGAAGCAGGTTTATTACACGTGGGACAAGTGATGCTTTAGATGGTACATCTCAGTCAGATTTGAGAATGTTCATAAATTCAGAGGAAAATGCAGGATGATATACAACATAGAGCTGAATGTACTGAGTTTTTTAAAGAAAGTTTCTGGACACACTGCTTGATATTCGTTTCTTGCACTCTGGGCCTTAAGTATTTATTTTTTGAAGCTTGAAACTAGTGAACTGTGCATGAGGGACAGAGGTGATGGACACAACCACAGCATATCCTTTTCCCTCTCAGCTCTCTTCCTTCCAGTATAAAAAGCATACAGAAAACCCTAAAAGGAACTGCAAGTGCTTGAGGTGCCAGGAATCAAAATATTTTTCATTTAGTCAATTTTCTATGCAGAATTTGAAGAAAAAAGTGGAAACAATTTTTTTGGAGGAAAGGCGAATGCTTTTCATCTCCTCTGAGAACTAAAGAAAAATTGAGCTTTAACTTCTAGTTTGGAAATATCTCTTCTGTGAGCGATCTGATAAAATTTAAAGGGACAAATTTTAGCTGTGATGGATTACTTGTGGTTGTGACTTTTCAGCAGAGAGGAGGAAAGGACATTTATCATTTCAGACTCATGGAAAAATCTCATAAAATAAGGAATAGAGTGGTAAACATGAACATGAAATGACTCAGGTTATTTAAAATGCAATGCAAAGCCTAAAAATGTGACCAGTGACAACCAGGAAGAAAAACTATAAATATAAGTAGTCATGAGAAGCTGGCCTGTTCTAAATGGCTCTAGGAATCCATGGGAGGAAAGTACATTAGAATTTTGAACCCAAGTCCTAAATAAATGCTTGACACACTCACTGGGTTACATATTTCTGTTACTATTTTTATAAATTTCCTTCTCAGAAGAGTCTGTTCTGGACAGGGTGTCTGACCTCCTGCAAAACTCAGGCCACACAGTTTCACCCAGCCATTTCTGCTTTAAGCCCCAAAACCTGCAGTTGAATCAGAGCCTATCTTTCACAAGGGCAGGAGTTCTTACACGGAAGACTCCACCTGATGGTTAGAACTGTGGCCAATTCTGTTTGCTGTTAAGAACTTCTGTCCTGTTTCCAAGCTGAACCTTGCTTCAGTTGACAGCCATTTGGCCTTTATATTCCTTGGAATACTAAATTTAAGAGCTCTTAAGTCTCAATTAGTTATTAGGGATAACTGGTTCTCCACATTCCATTAACTGAACATAAATTCCGGTGAGACTAGGTTATAGCATGAGAAACATCCCCTCTTCACACAGTTGTCCACTGTTTGGCATTCTGCACTATCTGGTTCAACAGACAAAGTAATCTGCAGAAGATGAAGGCTTGAGAAATGGAACTGTGGTGTAAAGAAATCTTTTCTTTACTTATATGTGACCCTCATGATAATCAGAGATGTTTCTGGAAGAAAGTCGTTTCTATATACTTTGTATGAAACATAAGTGATCATGTTTATTTAGAATCAATTATTGTAATTATTTAGATTCAATGAGGGGATTTTATTTTTTTCACAGACTTTACTATGCACCTATATACATACATATAATTAAAAAAACAACTTTTAAGGATCAGTGAGAGAAGGAAAGATATGTCAAGGTCTAAACATCTTGTGTTCAGACTTGTTTAAAAATTTAGTGGCTACTCTGCATATTGCATGGATTTGGAGTCAAACTTATTTTACACAACTTCTAAGTTACCCTGTGATCTGCCAAACTGAGGAACAGACTGATTTAGGATTGCAGTCAGATCTATTTGAATTTTTTTTCATACAAGCTTCTTTTTTTTAGCTTTCCAAAGCTGAAAATAAATAATTTCATATGATCTAAGATTTTTTTAAAATGAAAGTTGCATCAATATTGGGAATAAGTCTACTCAAAAAATACAATTCTAGTTTTGGCTACACGTCTCGAAGTTTTGCTACTACATATTTTTCCCTCCAAGAAGCACTATAGTTCTCCTGTCTGTATTGAAATTCTTGCAAAAGAAGTGTGCTTATTTTTTTTCTCCAAAATCCTATTAGAAAGACAGCTCATATCTAACAGTAGTATTTTCATCTTACTCTGTAAAAATGTCTGGTATTAGTATAAAATAATATATCATGAGTTTATTTGTGTGCCTGCCTCAGGCACTGCAGACATTGCAGCCTGGAAAAATGCCTTATGACATGCAGCCATGTTTCCTGACAAATTTGTACAAAGCCACAAAAGAGTCCAAAAGAAAAGTATAGGAATAAATTCCTGCAGATGGATAGAGGTAAAAATAAAAAACAGTATCTTAAGAAGAACAGGCGCTCTCAGGTGTGTATGAGGTTTTGTTGGTCATTGATAGCAAGCCCTATGTGGATCCATGAATCAGGTTCTGTGAAACCATTCACATGATTTAAAAAACTTTGAAGTTTCTTCTCATCACGCAAGAGGATTTACGCTCTATGGATTTCATTATTGAGAGGTACCTCCTGCAGGAACTTTTCATTGTTCACCCCTCAGTACCCCCTGCAAGACCTTCCCATCAGCATGTTACCTATTGTCAGCTTTCCCATGGAATGCAATGGGGGATGGGGAGAAAGCCATTTGCTGCCAAAGGTAATCTGCCCTAGTTTTGCACCAGTAACAGCCCACTGAACTGCAGGCAAATTGTTTATATGGAGGTTATAGGATAACAGAATTAAATCAGGTTGATATGGTGATAAAAAATTTCACATCAGTTTTTTAGTTGTTTAAATTCTCATGTGTTATCTTCCAGGACTGTAAGTTTTCAAATGGTTGGAGACCCTTGACCTGTAAGCTCATTGTTTTTTCTTCCTTAATGTTTTGATAGAGTTGCTACAGAAAAAACATACAGGAAAAGCACAATAACCACTTTTGCATGCCAAGTTTATTGATCCTTTATTGATTATGGCCACAAAGAGAGGTGAAGTACTACCATGTTTGTTTATTGTGTTAATTCTGCTTGCCCGATAGTCACTGATTCTCTCTGCTACCCACGCCATCTCTCTGATGCTGTGAAATTCTCTGAAACATTCTGTGAATTATTCACAGAAATGCCCGTCAAGCAAACATGCCAGGAGCGTATAGAAAAATCAAAATGTGTTAATGATTCAAGGAAACTCCTCTGGCTGAACCAGAAAATATACACAGGAAATATATGTGTTAGCTAAAGAGCAGTTTAGAAACATTCATGACAATAGTAACAGATTACAAATAGCAGAGCAGTTATACTGGATAATGGAATGAGAGACAGCACTGATGGCAGTTTTCCTCAGGCCGAAGCTGTCACAAAAAATGATTGATGTTGAAAGTTGGAGCTGATGAAATAGGACATTTTGATGACATTTTATTTAATTAAGGGTACTTTGAAATGCTTAAATAGCAAGTTATAGTTTCTGGCTTCAGAGAACACTTTTAGTTTTAATGTCACCTGAGGTATCTTAATGAAAAATACAGTTACCAGGCCATTAGCTGATATGGAATAATTCCTAACATTTTCCAATAAGGAAGCTTCAAGTTTTTAGAACTGTATGTAGTTCAAAAGCAATTGTTGGATATTCTGTTGGGTTTCACTTAATCCCTGGTTGGACTTGTTCATCCCCATTTAGCAGAAATACACAGAGACCAAAAATAAGCAAGGAATGTTCTATAACTACCATGTTAATCCAAGGGTTTTATTTTTATCCTGTTTTCACTCTCTTTCTTAGATATCTACATTATCCTACCTTAGACAAGTGAGCCCTTCAATGAAAAGGCCTTTCTCTTTTCACTAGCTTGGTATATGTTTTGTTATACACACTCGTGCTGGACATTATAGTGATTCATGCATAAATATCCTTGATAAAAGAAAAGCAAATATAACAAAAGAAAGAATTATTTCATTTGCCTCTCCCTATTTAGTTAAAATACTAATTTTTTGTACTGCCGGTCTTCCTAGGGAGTCCTGATCTTAGCCGTTGGCCCGCTAAGTCCTAATAAAAATATAGCAAGAAGAAAATCTCTGCCTCAGAATTTGGAGCTGGGACAAGTTCTGAAAAAGCCAAAGAATTGGGATTTATTGCATAAGAATAATAAGAGAAATTAATCTATTTTTACACCATTGTGTATGTAGATTTTTAAGATTTTTAATTTAAATTATAGTTCTTAAATACTTTGTGTTGGAACAAAAAGCTCAATGTTTTAAAGCCATATTTCATCAAAGACATTTGGATTATTTCTGGGTATTTGTGAAACTTGTATCTATGTCTCATAGCATCTTTTATATATACCTTATTGCTATGTTTCTGTTGTACTTCTTATCAAAACTAATAAACTCTCTTTATGAGCCATTCATAAGGAACACAGGGAAAGAAATAGGTCATGTTAATGATACATTTTTTATGGGTAATTTACAAATTTTTGTATACTACGTAAACCCCCTGATTCTCCTTTAGCTAACATGTAAATGCAGCTGGATGCTTCTGCATATAAAGTAATGGCTTGTGACAAATAGTGCCGGGACATGCCTTTGAGAAAAATTAGTATTTGTAGCATGTCTTCCAATTTGACAAGGCTTGGTCCATGCTGGAATACTTTATTTTCTTTACTTGACATTTTGACTGGGATCACCTACAGCAGCAATCCATTCTAGTTACATTCAGTATTATTCCATACTTAGAGTCCACCCTATTGGTCATGCTTGTTCCACATATGCAGCATAATTCAAGAGGTCCCAGGGACCTCATGACAATGAAAAAAAAGAGTGGCAATATATATATATACACTCTAGCTTGAATGCAAATACTAGTTATTGAAAAAAACTAAGAAACAGTTAAATCCCTGGAAGAAGACCAAGGAAATGGCAGTGAGCTTCAGCACAAATACTGTCAGTGCAGAGTAGGGAAAGAGCATAAATAACAAGGTAAGTCTTATACACAAACAAAACGTGACTGGAAACAACACTGGGTCTGAGATGGCAAAAGGTTAAAGAGGGGCAGGAGGGACGTATTTTGTTATTTGAATCCTTCCTTATTCAAAGTAACATGAATGCACTTTCAGAGTAGGCAGAACTTTTGGGAAGGAATGAAAGAAATGAGTAGTCAGTACTTGTTAAAGAAAAGGGTGTCAACACATTTATAACTGGCTGACAAAAATGCTCTGTTGATAAAGAGCTTTTTATGTACATTTGATATTTCTGCCCTCTGAAGAAAATTTACCAGTGACTCTGAATGGGAATGTTCACTTTTCTAAACTGAAAGAAGTCATAAATATACCTTTATGATTATTCAGGAATTTAGTGAACACTGTAGAATTCCACAGACATTTGAGATGAAGGTATAAAATCAATGCTTATTTTATTTTTTTTATTCCATTTAAGTCAGACTTGTAAAAATAAAGCATTTTGAAGAAGATATAATTTGTTAAATGAGTGATAATTTTAGGCAGTTTGCTGAGAAAAAATAAACTTTATTGCAGATCCAAAATATTTCTATCAAAAGCTTAGAAAAAATAATAAAATGCTGAAATTTTTGGAATAAGTTCCATCTTATTGAAAGAAATTCCCTTCTATTTAATTTTTAAAACCCCTCCAAAAACCAAGCAAAACAAACAAAAAAAACAGTCAAAGGAAAAAAGCATCTACTCTGCCTTGGTGATGTAGGTACCAAATTAAAGCACTGGATTCATGTGATTGTCTCATTGGGAAACTTTAACATGAGATCTCAGCACGTTCCAGTCCCGGTTTGTGCGTGGGGGTGACGAGCACCCTGTTCACACGAGTGTTGTCCATATATGTCTGGAAATTCCAGCGTCTGCTGACAGCAGCCAGCTTCTGCGTGGGTGCAGCTCAGCACTCAGTACAAAACTGGGATGGACACAGCCGCCAAAGCTTGGCCAGGAACCTCCCTCGAGGAATGTCAGGAATGCCCTCAGCATTTATTCAGCAGGAAGCTATTGGCTAAAGTCACACGTCAGCAATTGCATAAGTTTCTTAACAAAGCAATTTGGGTCTCTTCAGAACAGAGGTGGGCTTCTTAGTTACGTGGGTAGATGATGATTTGTTTCAATTATATTAAATCCTCTATATAAGAGATCAGCTTTTGCATATCTATTTCTGTTTGCTTTTTGCATATAAGCTAGTGTTGTCTTTTGGCCCCACTGGAGCTGATACGTATTTCTGAAATAATTTTGGTATATTTGAATCTAGCAATAGTCACAATTTCTTCTTACAGTCATCTAGGTGGAATGGCAGATCAGAATGATAAGCAGTCATAGGTTTAAAGACCAAGATTTTACTGGCTTGCT
>QWTY01004457.1:6149-85780 GCA_008033365.1 Pseudorectes ferrugineus | reverse complement strand
TTTTTTTAATAGTTTGGGTAACAATGACTTGAACTCTGACTAGTTGCAGTAACATTTATTTGTGAGCCAATGTCCTTGAGACAAAACAAATACATTGCTTTGCCTACTGTGGTTTTCTTTCCTATTCCAAAAAATATGCAAAGCATAAAGAAAAATGTTTTGTAACCCAATATCCTCTTTCTCCTGTTGCATGGCAAATAATACGCATTATGGTATTTAGTTAGCTAAGCTTATGCTCTGTGGTCAACCACAAATTTTCTCTGGAGTCAATGGAAGATTGAAATACTAGAGGAATCTGGATGTGAGTCAGCAGATACTGACCAGAGCTGGGTGAAAAATTATTTGTCTTTAAATTTTCGTGAATTCAAAGTCTTTCTGAAAATTCACTGGGATGCACAGAAGGGCCTTGTTAAATAGAAAAGCAGAAAGAGACACACTGAGTCTAATCCATTTTCAGATCTTGCAAGATTGAAGGTTGAAATGCCACTCTGTGCAGCTGGGGTGGATATTGGGTCTTTCTCTTGTGAAAATGTGGGTGCATTTGCCATCCTGTACTGCGCTGTTATTGGTCATGAATCTTTTTTATAGTTGCTCTGCACTGAACGAATAATTAAATAATTATATTCCCTTTTTCAGTGGGCATTCTCTTAATGTAAACTGGAGTGATTCCAGATAGTCCAGGTAGCAAACAAATCCCATTCCTGAACACCCTTTAGGCTGATGACATGATGGTACTTACCTGAGATGCAGGATGTACGTGCAATCATTTTTACTTCACCTCAATTCCCTTTTCTCACCACTTAGCTTAATGACTAATTATTAGATAGATCTTTCTTTGATTCAACGAGAACTGATATATTTGCTCAGCTGAAGATGGATATTTCTATAGAAAATGTCCGTTTCATTGATCTGGTTTGGGGAGGTTTACCCCATTAACTCCTACATATTTTATCAGAACAATTGCAACTGCCTCTGGATATGTATTTCACATGAGTAATGGCCTAAAACATCTTAAATAAAATGTATAACTAGCAAAGCAGATGGTGAGAGAGAAAATAGAAGTTGATTATGCCAGATAAGATTTTGAAATGTGATGTGGAAGCTGTGTGGAGAAGACCTTGGTAGCAGAAACCTTCTCTGAGGTCAGGCATAATAAAAGCACACAAGAAACGTGTAAGATGAATGAATGAATGAATGAATGAATGAAAAGCTATGGGGAAAGAGGGTAATGAGGTAGTCAGCCTTTAAAAATAGTTAACCTTTGAGTCCTTGGAATGTGTGAAAATCCTGAACTGAGTCTTTGGATTCTTTGGTTTTTCTCTGCTGGTGACTCCACGTTCCCATTTGTGAAGTGAGGACTGCAAGGAACCAGTGCAAGACCTTTACTGGTCTTGGACACAAGCAAATTTCATAGAAACTAGGACAAACCCCTGACCAGATGTGAGTAAAAGCTGCTTTAGTGTTGAAGAGAAGCAAGGCTGAACTTGGAAGGATTAACATGGGTCTGCTGAAACCTTCATTAAAAAGGGCTGTCCAAACAGGGTTTTTATCCTTCACACATGTACACTTTAGTCATGCATACTTGTACAGCTAGCACAGACCTCAGCAGCAGAAGACAAAATAATTAACAAAATTAAAATGACAGTCTGACTATTTTTAATCAAGGAGGCATTGATGTGAGAGAAAGAGAATGCCTTAAAAATAGGTGGTTCTGTGTGGTGCTGCAGACTGAACTAAATTTTATGACCATGGGCTTTTTTTGCAAAATCTATAAATACTTTTTGGGGGGGAAGGAGGGGACAGAGAGGGGAGGGAGGTTAGGAGGGGAAAGAGAATGAAGTAAAACAAAATTCCTTTTTTTTTTTTTTTTTTTAAATGGAATGCTAACCAATCCCTTGGCAACAAAGGCTATGTTTATTTTTAATTAAAAAATAACATAGCTGGGTTGACTTCAGTTTTCCCAGCTGCTATTCTTCCATCACAACAGCTCTCTGGCCTCTTTTCCCTTGCTGATTTCTTTCATCATTTGCACTTAGCTTGTATGTGTTACATGGATTTTATGTAATATTTCCTACCATTGAAAGCAAGACTAACAGTCTAAACAAGTAGCTGGGGCTCAGTCATCTAGATTCTCATCTACAGTACCTGAGCGTGCCCTTCCTTTTGGAAAAGTTATAGGTGTGACCAGGATAACTTTTTTTCAGGTGCACATTCCTTGCTGTTTATGTGGCTGCCAAGCGAGGAGAGATTTAAAACTGCATATTGAAGTTATGAGTTGTAGTTCATTAAAATAAATTGAGTGGGTTTGGCAAAGCTCAGGTATCACCGAGCACACAGGTAGTGTTTGAAGGCTGACAAGCAGCCTTGGTGGTTTTCCTTTAGATGATGGATTGCAAACTGCCAGGTTTTGCGTTTGCACATTGAGTGAAGAGTTAGAAAATAGACTTGCTTGCCATGCCTTCTCCAGCAACTTCATTTCCCCCGTCCATGGGGCAGAACAGGAAGAAGTCAGGGGGATGATCCATTCTGCAGCATGTGGTGACAGAGCTGATTACTTCAGTAGTGGAGGTGATGGTGTCCATCTGTAACAATCAGTCTGCTTTCCTGAGCGGACTAAAATTTCAGTATTTGTGTAGACATCTAGAGGCCCTTCAGTACTCAGGCGTATCTGCTGCTTTCTGCAGGCATTTTTAAGCTAATTAAAGTCGAGATAGTAATGCTGTAGCCTTAAAGGTTTGTGTACCAGTCATCCCTACTAAACACTGCCAGCAGCAGTGGGAGCTGAAAGCATCAAACCTCCAGCTGCTCCCAGACAGAAATGTAGTAGCTGGAATGAAAGTGGTGTTATGTTGGGTGACTGGAGACAGACTGTGGAAGAAGATATATGTATTAATCACCAATAATGTTGCTAGTGGGACAGTCCTTGTGATGCCTGATTTGCAAGCTTTCCATACCTAATAAAGCCACTTCAAAAAAGCTTTTTGCATTGGTTTTTTGCATAATTCCTGAGTAAGTGGCACCATGCTGGTGCACCATGATGCTTTTCCTCTGTGGAAGTTTAGCTCTGTTCATCTTGCCTCAGTCAGAACGCAGAAAGGCAAGCACAAATGCACATGAATGATTATAATTTGAAGAAATGATGTTATCCAAGCGTTCTTAAGGCACGAAAAGGGAGAGATTGGAGATTTATGGGGAAAAAACCCCAAAGTGAATAGGATCAGAGGCAGTAGATATCAGGACAATAACAATAAGAAGTAGGAGGAAGAGGATCTGGGCCAAGACATTGGTTCAAGTTTGGTGTAGCAAGAATGTGAACAGGAGTGAGCAAATAAGCTGGAGAACAGTACAGTGGGGGAGGCACGATGGACAGGAGAGCACAAGAGCAGAGGAAAAAATGGGGCAAAAATGTCAAGATGTGATGCAAATGAGGTGCAGGAAAACTTCTGGGATAGAACAAGTGGGTCTGAACTATATTATCCTCTTTGAGGAAGGTGGTAGAAAAAGGATGTAGAAACTGAAAAGAATCAATTATTTTTTCTCCTTCTTTTCTTCCAGTTCAAAGTTTCTGGAGGATGGTTCAGCAAACTGGTGTGTGCTTCCTGTGGGAACTGGAATGGTGTGTCCTTCCCTTGTTTTTGCAGTGGAGCAGCATTGGCTTATTTCCAGTTTCTTATTTTGGCATGTAATGCATCACCCCTTCTAAAAGATGGTTCATTTGAGATAGTACTTAAAGATTTGACAATAATCAAATAAAACGCAATGCTTGTGGTCAACTTAATCATTTGTCCCAAGCCTTTATAGGCAATTAGAGAATTGAAATCTTTTGAGCTGAGTGTCATTAGGAAAATACCGGATTATCTTAGTAGGAAAGAGGTAGGAATTTGAAAACTAAAAGTTAGTCTGAAATAAAAGCTGAAATAAATCCAAAAGAAAAGAAAGTGGAACCAAATGTTTCCCTCCACGAAACTTGGGAACATTCATTCTAAGGGTTTAATTTTGACTCCTTTTAGAAACCTTCCCCAAGGACTAACCTAGAAAATGGAATCAAACCTTTTGCCTCATGGGGAGTGTGTTCTCCAGGGACTTTCTGCTATCCTATCTCTGCAGAAAAACCCATGTGAAGGGAAGCCACAGAAGAGGTTCACATGAACCTTCCCTGCTGAGGGAATGCCTTCATTTGCACAAAGCTCTTTTCTGAACTGTTTTATTTTTATGGGAGCTGTGAGCTCCAGGATCCACAAATAGTAACTTTTAGTGCTGGCACTAATCCTGTCAATCAAAATTCTTCTCAGAAATGCCATTAATTAAACTTCCCTGAAAAGGATACAGCTCACAGAATTTTCCCTGCAGTCCCCTCTCTTCCAACACCCATCCCACTAGTGTGTTTCCATTCAATAGCTGAAGATGACACAGAAGAGGAGAAAATCAGAGCTTTCACAAGAGACCTTTTTGTTGTTTCAAATTTTTTCACTTCCTTACTCTGTTTCTTTTGAGCAGATTCTTTTATTTGAAATGTTGAATAATGCTAGCAGCTGTCAAAATATGCTTTAAAGCAGGCAGTTTCCATTTACTGTCTGTTGGAAGAGACTATTTTCTGAATTATTATGCAGTATTCTTTATGGATTATTAACAATTTGGATTAGAGCTCTAAGATTTCTGGAACACTTTTCTGAAAGGGACAGCGAATTTGCAAGGAATTTGGGACTTTTTATTAGCAGTAAATAGTTTCCCTCAGAAGCACGTTCTGTAGCAGACATGCCTGTATCCACTGCCAGTGATGTAGGGGAGCTTACGTTCAGTTTCCAGATTAAAACCAGGGATGTCTCAAGCTCTGGTTTTTAAATTTAAAAATGTTTTTTCTTCCAAACACACAATTTGAGAGGGGAATACCCTCCTTCAGCTGTCTTTTCCTTGCCTTGCGTGTTGCTCCTCTGTTGGCGAGAGAAGTTTACATGAGGACAAAGGGCTCTTCTGGAACAGGCTTGGCCTGTTCTTGCTGTCGCTGATGTCCGCGTGAGAACAGCAGATCCTGCTTGGAGCAACTGAAGAGCACAACCCTCTGTTTATTCCTGTGGTCAGTAACTGCTGATCAAAGCAGGAAGAGACGAGGAGTCTGGTTTTCTGCTAATGTGAATGCCACTGCTGTGTGGTTAGCAAATGGTTTCTGCTTAGTAGCACAAATGTGGCCAAAGAAGGAAGCAAGTGCTATATTTGCATGGCCGAGGATGCTGTTCCAGCCCACATCTGCTCAGATGCACACATACTTTGCTTATTTGTTAGCCTCTGCTTTCAGGAATAACCATGCAAAGACCTCGCAATCTGCTTTCACTCAGTGTGAGCTGTACCTAGTCCTCCTCTTGGTTGTGTTTAGCCTCGGGAAGCACTTCCCCTTCTTTCCTGTTCCATGCCAGGATGTGCAGAATGAAGGCCTGTATGTAGGGCAGTCATTGTACCTGGAAGATGTTCACCTTTGTTGAGAGAGTATCATTGTGAATGTAGGAGGAATGACTTTTCTCCAAAATATTAGGGTGTCCTGCTGCTCAAGTCTGCGTAAGGATAAACTGGCATTTTAAGATGGTGGAGGGGAAATCTGTCATTTTCTGAAACTTTGGAGGTCGGATGAGTTTTTCATTAAAAGGATCTTCGCAGCATGGCAGAAGGGAAGGGGAAGATCTTTCTCCTTCACAAACTTTTCCCCCAGGAGGTGGCTGCAACCCTCTGGGAGGCAGAGCTCAGGTACAGCAAACTGTGTTCAGCAGAGCATGTAAATGTGTGTTTAGCCTGAAGCCAGTGGGATTTGACAATGGTTTTTAAATTTAACTCAAGTGTATTGCTGCATGAGGTGTTTTTATTTACTTTGAACACTGATGTTTTGTACTGATAATCTGCTTGGAAGTGTCTGGGTGAGCAGTTCACAGGTGTCAACACACCTCCCCTTTCTAGGTCATGCTAGAAAACAAATTCCTTGGGCACCTGCTTTGGGTATCCTAGTGATGGAACGGTTTGAGGCTTCCTGTCCCCTCTTCTGCTGGCAACACTTGTTTGCCAAATACTGTATTGAAAAGCCTTCTTCGTGCACATAGCTCATCCAAGGAAAAGTTTAAAGTGCTCCCTCTATAATGTCTTCCTAAGTAAATAAACTACGTGACAACAGTGACAACATAAAAATCAAAAGCAGGAAAGTAGTTCTGGAAGAAGGATATTCAAAGAAATACTTCACCTAGACCATTTTTTAAGAAAAGGTGGTTTCCTGCTGGCATTTTCATGACTCGAGGGAAAAAAAAATAATTTGCACAAGAGCCAATATTGAAATCTATGGATAAAAATGCCTGGCTGTAAATGGGATGAGATTCAAGTTTAAAAGCCACTCTATGGCTGTCACACACTGTGCCTCTGTCACCATGGAAGGGGGGACGGATGACAGTAACAACCCAACCAGAGTCTTCTCAATGGTGCCCAGGGAAAGGACAGGAGAAAAAGACAGAAATTGAAATAAAGTTTCATCTATTCAAATGTAGGGAAGAACTTTATAACTGTAAGTGACCAACAGTGGAACAGATTTCCCAGAGCGGCTGTGGTGTCTCCATCCTTGGAAATAGTCAAACCCCAGCTGGACATGATGCTGGGGCAGCCTCCTTTGAGCAGGGAGTTGGATTAGGTGATCTCCAGAGGTGTGGTCTAACCTGAACTGTTCTGTGATTCTGTGAAACATTTGTTATTTTTACAGACTAGAGGATGAGTCCTTCTTTCATACAGTAGGTTGCTAACCCAGAACCCAGCAGGTAGACTGGGTTACCTCCTTTTTCACTCTCAAGTGAAGAGCCCTCAATGCACTTTTCAACTATTTTTTATGTTCCCATTCTCTCCTACTGGTCTCATTTCATTTTCTTAAACGATTAAATATATAACTGGGACTGAGAACCAGGTGTGCTATTTCCAGGACAGCTTTTTAACCACCTTGCTGCCAGGTTTGGGATTGCTCCATTGTATGGGATGCAATGCTGAATACTTTCTCTGTGCATACCAGAGCTAACTGTGCATTAGGTGAGTGAGGACTCTGTCACGGGATTTTGTTTAGTGTTGGCGGCTGCTGAACCTAATGGAAAAAGCTGCCATGGAGATCAGTAAATATATGGATTCCACCTTTGACTCAGGCATTCTGCAAGCTGCTGTAGAGTATTTGTGGGAAGCATCATTATATACTTTCCATGTCCTTAGTTCTACTCTAAACATCTGATATTGATCACTACTGGGGACAGGATGGGGAGCTAATTGGGCCTCTAGCCTAGAGTGTTACAGTTCCCCTTATACTCTTAGCACCAGCCCTGTCAGGAAAGGGCATGGAGGAAGTGCTAGTGTGTCCTTTGGAAGATGTAAGCTAAATTCTGTGGAAGAAGAGATGAGAGCTGAACCCTGTCACAGCCCTAGCTGTTGAGCTCTTGGATAAAATGGAAGGCCTGCAATACAGAGTTTGGTAACTGGGCTCCATAACTATTTCCATTCAGAGCTACCAGGTGTAATGGAACCAAATTCATTAACAGAAACCATGCTTTTCTTTGTGTGTGCATGCATATACTTTTAATACCCCCCTAACACACAATTAAATGTCACAGGTCAACTGCTGAATGACCTTGGATGTGATTTGATTTCCCCAGTTTTCATAATCAAGGGAGTAGCAACTCCTGAGTTTCTTAAGCCACAAAGTATTTCTGATCAAGCATTTTTAAGAACTTCCGATAAAAGCATTTCTCTTACTAAAATTGTATTTAATGGCCACTGTCCTGTGTTATCTGGGAATCTAGTGTCTGTATGAGCTGGAAATTGAGTGCTTGAATGTGCAGTGCTGGGTGTGTGCCAGGGTCTGGGATGCTCTTAATGCCATTGCACAAATGAGAGCAGAACATGAACCCAAAGTTTATGGTCAGGGGAATTCGAAGGACTGAAGAATCAGTAAAAATGGTGCCAATTTTACCACTGAAGATTACAGCCCAAAATGTGTCCAAACCTGAGGGATGTTTCTTGGGTTGGAGGGTTTGGATTTATGGAGTCTGTTTTTTGACGTGGGCTTGAACTTCCTTCACACTTAAGTTGTATGGAAATTACCTGTTTGTTAAATTGTTCATAACCCTTCATGGGAAGCTTACAATGGAATTGTGGTGAGATAGAAGATCTTTTGGAAGGCAAACACTGTGAGAGAATGTTTCAGTCATTTTATTGATATCACAAATTATGTTGAACTTGATTCAGAAAAAATTTGGTTTAGAACAGAGCAGGAGTACAGCAGAAAAGATCTTCATGACTGTGGGAAAGAAAATGAAAATATTTTTGGGGGTTGTCTCTATTTTAAAAACGTTGAAGAGATTGAAAGAGAACAAACAGTCTAAAGCAGAAAGAGACTTTCAGACCCAGGATCCTCCAAAAGCATGATCTGAATGTCTTGAAGTTATTCCTACTGAGAGTCAAGTGGGGCACACTAAACAATAGAAATGGGCAAAATAAGCTTTTCAAGTTAGTGGAAAAGCTGGAATTAATTCAGTGACCCGGAAGATCCTTGCTATTCATGAGTTGAAGCTCTGGACCCTGGTCTGCTTTTGCTTGTAAGCAGGTGTAACCAGGAAGAGGAAGATTTAAAGCTCTTGGTTGTTTTTTTCATACCTTGATAATCAGGGATGTCTTCTTATATTGTTCTTTTTTCTAATGTGATATATGCATAATAACGCTCAGCATCAAATGGGGGTTGAGATCTCGTGAATCTAATACTGAAACTCCTAATACGTTGGATCAAATCCTTGGCTTTGGCCACCCCAACATTTGCAATAATGTAAATCAGTGATGCGTGTCTTAAAACCTAGAGACCTGACTGTAAAATTGTTGTTGAAATTGAAGAGCAGTCATTTGCATCGGGTTGTCAAAAGTCTCAGTTTCCAGTGAATAACCAGAAATGAATGCAAGTACTATCATCTTAAAATAACTGTAAATAGGTTGATTTTTAAATAACCAATTTCCTCTGTTGGCAGCAGGATGTTCAATGTGAAGGTCCTTGGTTCTAAAGAGAATGGACCATGAGAGGCTCTCTGAAGAAAGCTTATGGTTTTTATTTTTACTCTGGCATGTCTGTATACCACCAAAGAGGTAGCTGAATGCAAAGCCTGTCTTCAGGCAAAAATACCCCAGTTCACTGAAGCTTGTTCTTACTGCATTTCCTGGTGTCCATTATGGGTTTCTACCAGATCACCCTCAAATTGTTGTGCTGTCCTTGTGTTGGGGCAGGCAGCCCATTCCAGTGCATGGCAACCCTTTTAGTGAGTCAGCTAACATTCTCAGAGAACTCTTCCTCAGACTCCAAGATGGCTTTGAGTGTCATTGGCTCGTTTAGAGTTGATTGCTGGGTGTATAAAGAGCTAAAGGTTTTTTTCTCCTGTACCTTTACTTCCGAACAATGAATTCTGTTTGCCCATAGAAATTCAGCTATGAACTCTTTCCCCATTTCTTAGTACTGACTTCAAGTTTTATTAAACTGAATAGCTTCCTATCATCTACAGACTGTAATTTCACTGTTTATCTGCTTTTGCAGAGTACTTTTTTGAACATGTTTTATACTGCAGAGAATATCCTATATCCTCAGGGGGGTGTGCTGGAAACCTGGCTCTGCTGTGAAAATTCACTGCTGGTCAGACAGTTTGTTTCATCTTGTACTATTAGCAAGAGTCTGTATCAGCTTCACTTCTTAAAGATGTTTTAGTGACTGACTTGGTTAAGAGATTTTGGGAAATCAAAATCTCCGTTGTCAAATTCTAATTTCTAGAGCTTTTGACAGTGGGTTTTGTTGGTGTCTTGCAAACTTTTTAAGTTTTATTCCATACTTAAAAAAACCCCCAACTTTCTAGGAGTGTCATTAAAGAAGACTTTACCAAAGAAAAATGAAGAATGCAGAGTAATTATGCCTTTGCTAAATAAGGTCCTTTATTTTTTATTTTTGTACAGAGATCACCTCATTTTTCTGGAGTCATCATTTTGATTCATCAAGCAGCTGGTTTGTTACTGAAAAGCTCAGAATATTTCCTCTGATTGCCTTCCTGTGAGTATGATCAAAGAAGTTACCTCAGACTTCCTTTCCTGTGGTATTCAGAGTTCGGGGGTGTTTTCGAGGCTTTTTTTTTCCTTGTGTGTTTTCTTATTTCTTTGGAGGCTGATCCAAATTCCTCTGAAAATCAATGGAGAGCCCTGCAGCAGACCCTTGGCTCCTGTCCCTCTGGTGTCGCTGACACCGGTGATTACTTTGTTCAGAACTGATAGCAGATTTAAAACATTTCACGTGGAATTTTACCTTCAACTCAAAATCTTTGTGTTTTACAGTAATCATTTTGTCAGTGTATGGCCATTCTTTTAAAAGTTCCATTTCTCCACTGGATTTTAGCAAGTTTTTTCTTGCAATGGGAGTCTTAAATCATATTTACTTGTGTTATGATCATATGCTGGTGTGCTACTATCCTGTTGTATCTTCTTTTTAGAGCAAGCAGGCTCTGAGAGGTATGTGAGGGTCCAAGTAACTGTGTTTACTGACTATTTACAACATGGAAGACTTAGACATTTTTTTACAAACATTGTTCTTTCACTGCCAGAACAAGTGAGGGCTCACAAACCATTTAAAGGAAGTGTTTATAATGTGTGTAAACTTTAGCCCCTCAATATACGGAAATTCCAGACTGTGGAGACAAACTGTGGACTGGCTCTAAGTTTAAGCAGTGCCTGTGACAGCAGAATGATGGGTCAGGAATATTTTCCCAGCATCGAGGCAGCTCCCTTAGAAGCAGCCTTCCCTCCCCATCAGGATTGCTGGGTCCGGGCCCATTTCAGCTGCTTTTGTCATCATCCTCAGGGAAGCAAATTTAACTTTGTCTACACTTCTGAGAAGGTTTGTGCAAGTGCTGAATGGGCTGATAATTGTTGCAGGCTGTTCTCGGCCCCGGTTGTTGTTCTGCAGTTCTGCATTACTTTTGAGCCTTTGTTGGGGGGGGTGTATTTAAAACTGAAGCCAGATGCAATCTGGTATTTCCAGTTGTAGGAAATGCTGATGTTTCAAAATTAGGATTTCTTTTTGGTTCAGAACCAGCCTAAATGTTCTAAAATTTCCCATGGAACACTTCTTCCCATGAGATGTCTAGCTTTAAGTTCCCACATGCTTCCATGAGTAGTGTGTTTATGAGGTATTTAAATTCCTTCAAAACATGAATCCAGGCAAAGAAGGCCATACTGTCCAAAAGCAAGTGGGATCAGAAGTGTAAGTTCTTTTCCCCTGTGCTAAGGATAGGATATTCAAAGAGCAGTGACTGCCCTCCAGAGTTTTTCTGATACCTCAACTGCTGGAGTTGTATTTGTAGACAGATCTGAGCACGCAGGCTGTGGTGTTGAAAGAAGGTACTTCAGTCCCTCAAAACTGCGGCTGAGCTGGGGCTGGTTCCTTATTTTGGTTCATAAATTGAATCTGAAAATCCATCCTCCAGGGACTCAGTCATCTTCTCCAAGTGTAGGATGCAGGGTAAGTGCCACCTCTCTCACGCTGAAGTCCCTCTGCTGCTTGCCCAGCACTTGTCAAGGTGACGAAAGAATTCTGTCACAAAGAAGTAGAGGCAAAATCTGATCGTATTTTCCATGCTTAACCTCCACTTTCACATGGCAAAGCTGGCTGAACAGGAGGATGGGTTTTAGGGGATGTGAATGAAAATACCATGGAATAGGCCATTAGAAAATCATTAAAGCAAATGGTGTGGACCAATACACTCATTTGGAGAGGAAAAAACCCAGCATTATCTCTGTCCTGGAAATAAGGCACATCTCTTTATCTGAGTATAAAAGGCAGTAACAGTTTAGTATTATCATGACAGTCCTGTAAGCCTTCTCTTAGTTCTTGAATACAGTCAAACCTGGCTTTGGAAGGCAATGTGACATGCTTATATGAATTACTTTCAAAAATAAGTGCTACCCTCAAAGGTTAAGGTTCAAAGTCACTGGCTAGTGATGATTGCTTTTTTTTTTCCCTTGGAAATGTTTGTTTTGTTGAAAGATGTTTGCCATTAGGAAACATTGTGTAAGAGTGGGTTTGGTCAGCTTTTCTCCTAAATAATCAAGCCTGAAAGCATTTCTGTGGAGTCTCTGAGGATATTTTCTATGGCTTTACTGTGATGAGGTAAAGTGAGATGAACATAGGGTCTTCCTTCTCTCATCCATTCTCTCTGCTACTTGGAAAAGGAGGGGCAGAACTCAATCTTGCCTGAGTTTCCCTGTAGTTTCTGGGACCTCAAGTGACCTTTGTGTACAGCTGGACCACTTTTTGGGAAAAGCTCTTTTGTGAGAGATGAGAACCTGGTGGGTTTTGTGTTGCATTGGGTTGCTGAAGAGGTGTTACAACTGTTTGGAGTAGGCTGTAAATAAAGCCAGAGCATCATTTAGATATAGAAAGTTATTCTTCATTTAAGGGTGAACCCAAAAAAGTAAACCTACTGTGACTCATCCCAAGTTTTGGACGAAGAACATTTTTTTATTTTCCAGAAATTACAGCACCTAGGAATTGTAAAATGGACACACTGAGTAGCTGAAGAGAAATCTGCTTCTGATAAACCATGCCTTGTCAGATAGAGGTTTAAGAACATTTGAAAGAAAATTATTAAAAAAATTCTGAACAAGCAGAAAGATCATGTGTAAGGGCAGCATCACTGCTGTGCTCGGAGTGAAGGGAGTGGGGTTGATTATTTGCATCTTCCCAGTAGGTAGGGAGCAGGTACAGCTCACTGGAGAGGATGTGGCAGGAACATGCTGCACTCTGGCTCTGTTCACTGGCAGGGAGTCCATCAGAGAGCAGTGCCAAGCACAGCCTGGGCACAGCAGAAGCTGTGTCTTTGTGCAGTATTACCCTTCTAAGTCGGGAAATGCATGTGCTGAGGGAAAGACAGGCTGGGAGCTGGGGTTCTTCAGTCTTCATTGACAACTGCTCTTTCTCAGCTCCATCACAATAAGCTCTCCTGCCACTTTGAAACTGCATTTCTGATACTGCTGCTTTGAACTTCCCAGGGCCACTGTTCCCTTGGTGTGTGTAACTTCACAGAGCAGACCGATCTCTTTCTGATAAATGGGGCCAATTATTCAGAACCCTGATAACAATTACACTGTGCAGCATTACAGAGATTTTCTTGGCCTACATTTTGACAATGCTTTCAGATCGTGGAATGAATGAGACAAATACTTCTGTATAATGTGGAAGTGAGAATTTTGAAATCTCAAAAGAGTATCTTGTCTCCAGCTCATGTTGTATACTCAGGTGTTGTGGTGGGGTAGCCTCGGAAGCACACCAGCACTGTTAGATGTTGATATGAACTGAGCTTGAACTCCCACTCTCTGGAAGCTCCCCCATGCCTGTTTTCCAGCAAGAGCCTGATTTTTGCAACTTTTTTCTCACGTGAGCGCTGTGGGTTTGGAACTGTGAAGTCTTTGGCCTGACTCTCACTTTCACCAGGGTCCCTTTACACAGTTAAGGCATTCTGCTACATGGGTCTTAAAATGAAAGTAGATGACATTTAATAGCTTAAATGAGAAACAGGTCTCCTAAAAAAAAAAAGTGAAGTTGGTCTTCCCTAAATTGTTGAGTGCTGACCTTGAAAAAGCCCTTACGGTCTCTGCAGGCAGACTGGAATTTTTTTTAGGAGAACAGATACCCCAAACTGCAAGAGATTACCTGAGGCGGGGTTTTTTCCTGGTCTTCTTTTTAGGAGAAAATTCTTTTCCATTACACTTGGTACCCACATGTCTGTCTTAAAGCACTATTTATTTGTCACCGAACTTCAGAACTGCTGGTATAATATTCTCACCCTTCTTTAGGATTTTTTTAATTTGCTGGTTTTAAACATTTATATTTAACATGCATTTTGGTTATGTGAACATGTTAAAGACTCCATTTGTATTTTGAATATTGGGAGGGCTTTTTTGTATGGGAAGCAATGTTTAAAAATGTTTTTAGAAGGGGGGAGGCAAGAAAAGCTGTCATCCATCAACTGGTATTAAGTCCAACTTTGAAAGTTTGATACAAACTAAATCTGACTGTTAGTGCAGACATGATACAAATTAGCTGTGACTTTATGATACCAGCTGTTTCTCCGACAGGGTAAAAGGGCACATAACTAGAATAGCATCTTTTGTTGAAAGCAGTGTTTCCCTTTGTTAAATGTGGGAGCCTCAGGCAAAAAAATCATAGTCCGTAGTTATGTGACATGTGCAGTCTGCAACATGTTCATGGAGCTCGGGGGGCTTTTTACTGATGTTTTTCAAAGACAGGGTTATCGTAAGTGTTCTATTTTTGCTAGTTTTATCACTGAGAGACAAATCTCTGTCATGTTTTTGCCATGTGTTAAAAGTGAGGGTAATCTTAAGTGCAATTTTCCTTACAAGTACAAAGAAAATCCTGAACAGGACGACCTGAGAAAAGTCTACGAATCTCAATGTAAAATTTAATTTAGTTATTTTTATTAATTGTTTGCTGCATTTTTTTTTTCTTACCAGAATTTTCAGGGCATTTTATTCCATAAAAAGTCTACATAGCCTCTAAAAAAGTAACAATCAGCACTAACTGAGATGTCACTGTACATCTGTGTCCCTGCTGTGTATCTCTGACCTTAACACCACACTAACCCTGGCTACCTCAGGCAACATAAAGTTGGCTGAAGCATGTAAATAAACTGAAACAACGGGATTTATTAAGAAATCAAGTTAATCTTACTGCTGCCAGTGGACTAAGAACCAGTAAGTTTCCAAAATTTATTACTACAGGTACCAGACATACTCCATTTGAATCAGTCAGGGAAGGGGCAATATTAAGAATGGAGTTATGTTATTAGTACACAAACACTTAACTAGGAGTACTGCGAGGAACAACACTGAGGATAGAACTGCTAAGAGAAGCAAAAATTAGGCTGAGTATCTTTTACATTTTCTTAGCCACTGTGTGAGATGGTAGAACAAACAAACCCACCTCCTACTGACGATGCAGAAAATAAAAAATACATGGATGTAGAATTGTAGCAGGCGTGTGAGTGAAAAGGCAGAGTTAAGTGTGTGGAAAAATATTCACTTCTAGTTGTAAATTTTAAAGATAAATACTTTTCAAAAGAAAAGTTGAGGATGTAATAGCTGTTGAGTTTTCATGCATTGCTGGTGATAATATGAAGCACAAAATAGAAAATTCCAAGCACTGCTAAATAGGACTTGGCCATTTCTATTGCAAACATGCAATTTTACTGTCTAACATCTGTTTCTGAAATTATGCGAAGTATTTATTTAAAATGTCTTACCATGATAGTCTAAGTGACAAGAGAACATCTTGTTTTCATGAATGTGCAGAGTGGTATGTCAACAAACAAAGGTCCATACATGACATTTGAAGAACAAAACCCAACCACAAGAAGTTCCACATTCTGTATTGATTTTTTTTGTTGATGTAAAAGTCCCCTTAGCCAGCTTTCTCCTTATGGTTATATCCCTGCAAACCTGGAGTATCTCCAAGGAGAGCTTAATGTATCCCTTCCATCCATGCAAACAGGCTGAGTATGGGAGCACAGGGCTGGCCATAGATGCAGTCAAAGTGAAAATGTGTGTGAGATGCTGGAGAATGTGTTAATCACAAATGTGAAGAAACAATCAAGAGGAAAAATGACATGGAGGACTTAAACTGGTAGTGTTGTAGCAAGAAAATTATGTGCTATCAAATGTGCGATAGCTGCAGAAGCCATCGTCCCAGTTGAATTTTATGGGCAGAACCATCATAGCCTTGCAATCTCATATTCAGAACACCTCGTAATAACTTCAAGAAGAGAAGGCATGCTAGCCCTCAAATCCCAGAATTTAAATTAATCTTTTTATCATCTGAAAATGCATTCCTTTTAATGAAAACAACTTTTTTCCCTCATTTTGAGTTCTAAACTATTGAGTTGTATTGTTCTGAACTTAAAGCAAGTTGCCATATTCGTCTGCAAGATGCTCACATTCAGTGGTGAAGTGATATTGGCTCTTTTGTGTATTTGGGAGAGGACAGACATTTTGTACTCGGATGTGCCAGGTGCCTGCCATCCTCTGGGATGAGGAATTTGTGCAGTGACTGAGTTACAGTCAAGTACTTGGGTACCATTTCAACAACACAAGGAGGCCTGGGACTTCCGGAAAACTTTCTTTATCCACATGGCAGATAGGTTATTCCTAATGTTGAGTTACTCTGGGATTTATGGTTGATGCTAAGAGAAATCCCTTTATTTTAAGTGCCCCTTGTTTTGCAGATGCTAATCATGCAAAATGACTCAACTCTGTGTGTTTCATTTTGGTACCCCTCTGGCTGGTGCACTCATGTTCATTTGTGTCTCAACTTGATTAATTTGTAAGGGTCAAATCTTTATTTGTGATTCTAAATAACCATATTTAGAGTAGTTATTTAGATTCACACTCTCTTTGGAAGACTCTACAAGCAAAAACTCTATTCTGTAGGAGTAAAATTGGCAAAATTTGACCTTGAAAGTAAGTAAACATTTAAGGACTTGCTCCTGCCAGTCAGCGACATGCTGAACATTAGGTTCTTTCTTTTATAGTTGTATTGATCTTACAGGTTCTTTTCTGCCCCCCCTTTTTCTCTTTCTTTCCATCTCTCGCTTTCAATTTACTTTCATCTTTTAATTTCTTCCACCCAGCCCAAAGCAAAAATCTATAAGCAATGGCCTTGTTCAAAGTATGGAAGCCGGCTCCAAAACCAACCTTGCTTCAGTTTTAAAACCTTGCTTGAGGGAGCCAGAATCCCTTTAGTTAAATGATTTAATTTTCAAGCAGTATGAATCATGCAGCAACTGCACAAGCTCTGGCTAGAATATATTGTACATATGTTTGTTCTTTAGGCAGTAAGAAGAGAATACAGAACTGGAGGTCATTTGAGTTACAACTGCTTTGGGGGATTTTTTTTTTCTAAAACATTCCTTCTAACAAATGCAGTTTAAATGGGTTTGTTTATACGGCGTGGAATTGGAAAGGCCCAAACTAACCAGGCTTTACACAATGTGGCCTTCTTCCAAATTAATCTAAAATATTTTAATCCCTCTGGAGTTTCTTTATCCTCTGCATCTGTGCTATAGTGGAGACACATTTTTAACATTTCTTTGAGGAAAATTACCTTTTTTTCCCTCCAACTGTACTCAGCAAGGTCAATGGAGCACTGTTATATGCTATTTAAACATCTGAGATTCATCATATATCTGCACAACAGAAAGAATCATTATAAAAGGTCTAATGAATCCCGACTGCTAGCCAAGTAAGGGAGTCCCCTTACGGATACTGGGGATTAGAAACAAAGAATACATGCAAAACACAGGTTTTTACACTTCAGCTTTTACAATTAAGAACTAAACTACCCCTTAAGAAGGGAGCAGGGAACGTTTGTGACCCCCAGAACAATTCTGGCAAATAATGCCCTGCTTGAGCCAAATCCTGAAGTCACTGCATGGGCCAGGATGTTCTCTGGGTCTGCCTGGAAGCAAGCGGTCCACTCTCCTTGTGGGACCGGGCCTGAGCAAGAGCCTGGAAGGGCTTCTTGCCCCTGGGAAAGGAGATGCTCCAAGTCATGGGCAAGTTCCAGTGCCGGCTATCTCAGCTTCTGGCTGTGTGCCTATACTTGGTTTTAAGGCCTTTTTCATTTTCTTGTTCAGTAGCAAGTTCATGGGACTGAACTCGTTTTTACTACCCAGGAACTGAAATACTGAGGGAGGCCTAAAAATTTCAATTTTTGTAAAATGATTTTCTAGGCATTTCAGAAGCCACTGCTTCTCCTTCAGTTGCCTGTAGTTCCAGTCAGCCTGAAATGGTCACAGGGAGCAGATACAGCGTGGATCTTTTGGGAGGTTTTATCTGGAAAACTGTTATAGGGGCATTTGTATCTGAAATACTGTCATTTAGCTTTTTTTTTTTGGTAGATGACACCAGGGCTGGTTTAATATCTGTGTTTATTCTAGACTCATTGATCCTCTGAGTACTGCTAGATTATGAAGTTCAGCCAACTTTAAGATTGAACCTCAGAAGGAAAAATGAAATGCTGAAGATCTCTGTTCTATGAAGGCCTAGGGCTTTACCACAGTTGTGTTTTAATTCTCATCACTGAAGTCCTGCAGGGACTGCAGAGAAATGAGCTTCCCTGCCAGCCTGCTCCAGGCTGGTGTTGGCCTTGTCCTTAATCCTGGTGGGCTCTGCCTTTCCCAGCTCTAACGTGTAGGGAACAGCGCTGTTCTCCTGCACGAGGGGCTGCGGGATGTGGTTTGTGGGGCTGGCACACTGGGATAGTGCTGGTCCGAGTGAAACCATCCACTAGGGTCTGTCACCCCGGACAGTCCCTGCTTTTTAATTAAGAATCATACCTACCTCAAACACGTTTTCCCCATCTTTTCACATAGTCAGAGGTATTTTGGGACCATTGCAAGCCATACAGTAATGGAATAAATTCCAAGTGCAGCAGGAGACCACATTGGAGGAAAAACTCATTAAGTGCCAAGGGCATTTCTTTTACTTTTTCTACCGGTACTGGAAAATATTCCCTAAATAATACATCTGGATGTAGAGGAGAAGAGAGGGAAAAGATGAAAAACAATCCTTTAAATTCAGTAGGAGCCTATTTAATGGCTTGTTTAATCTGCCAGCTGGCGCAGCATTGACTTCTTGCTGCACATACTTTAAGAAGACCTATGTAGTTCTTGGAAGTGAGTTTATATTAAGTTGTAGAAACTTAAATATGGATAAATTGGCAAGGCTACTTTTTGGTACTTAATAGAAATCAAGAAACTGCTTAGTCATCTCCAAAGATATTTCTGTCTCCTTTTTAATATAAATACCAAAATAATATGGACTTAAAGCAGTAGCAAAGATAGTAAAAATTTAGATCTGGTCCCTGTGTGTGCTCCCTTTGAACTATGTGCACATCCTTCAGACTTTGAAATCACATGTATTCCCTATACAACACTGTGCTTCGGGCAGAGAGTTTTTATAATGTTGTTTGTGACACCATTTTGTTTGAAGTAACATTATGAGTTGGTACATCATGAATTTGTGTCTTCTCCAGCACTCCTTGGCTAAGAAAACTGGTGCCATCTTCATGTGGATTTTATTAGTGGTGTCTTGCAAGTGGCATCACCTAAAATGTGCTCTAGGGTGTATTTTGCATCTAATTTATGTGACTCTAAGCCTTCATAATTTTGGATTTTAATTGGCTTTGTGTGACAGTAGATGGGTGCAACTGAGAGCGAACTTGATGTGCAGTGTGATGTATATAATTACATTTACACTTTCTGTTCCTGAAAAGTTAGGCTGCACCAAGATGCATGTCTTCTGTTTTCAATTACTTTCAGCAGTGGAAAAGCAAGGGAGAAAAGATTTAATTACAAAGCAACCTGTCTTTTATGTCTAGGGAATCCTTTAACAGGATCTGAAGTGACACTTGTCAGTACTTACAAGTTGTAAAGGTTTTATTTGGGTCAGGTAAGCATTGAAAAATCTGGCTAGGTTAGTCCTGTTTATTTATGATTTTCAGATATGGCTTTTATTTTCTTTGTTCTCCTTAAAGGGTGCAAGCTATTTTCAGGTTGTTTTTGGTTTTTTTTTTTTAATCTGGGGTATGGATTGTAAGAATACTCCAAGTTTGCAAGCATTATCATCTGGGATTTTGGTTTGATTCTTCCCTGTACACATCCATCTGCACCCTGTGGCTGTGAAAAAGGGGCTTCATGTGCCTTTGGTGCCCAAACTTATACTGTGACCAGTCACGTGTGCTCTGTGTCTCAGTTTGAGCTGGGTGGAATTACATGGCAACAAGGGAGGCTAGAGGAGAGCCCATAGGGGTTTTGGATCCTTATGGAAGAGGATTTAGGGAATGGTAGTAGGTAACATTCACTACAGAAATGATTTTTTTTTCCCCCACTTATTTTTTGATGGAAAATTAAATTTTTTTTTTCCTCTGGACCATGCAGACATCTGAGGCACTGTTCCTAAATGAATTAAACAATTTTAAAATTTATTTGCTTTATGCAGTGCTCAAGTGTTACTTTCTTTTGTCACATTAATACAAAGCATTTCTGTATGTCTGTGTGCACACAGGATGCTGTCAGGTCTCACCTGTCTTGTTTAATTGACTCTGAGCCAGGCTCTGTTGTTGGGTCTTCTGGTTTGGTGACACTGTTGTGTAAGCGTTTCCTTGTTTTCAGCCAAACTCAGCCTGAAGTGGGGGTGTATGATGTAGCCTTCAAATATGGCAAATGGTTTGAGGGACATACATCTATTTTGTGATACCCTGTTTGAATGGTCATGTTGAAAGGCTTTGTGTTTTTGCTGCCCTGCTTTACCTCTTTAAAGCTAGGACTGACCTCCTGCTTCAGCTTCCAACCAAAATGACACAGAATTGCTGCTCGTTAGAGGTGAATTGATAGACCTACTTGGCAGGAAACAATCTGGGTTTCATTTTTAAAGATGACTAGAAGTGTGAGCTGGAAAACCCCAGCAGAAATTTCTGCAGCTGGATCCATTCCAGGTGGAATTCCACAGATTTCCATGATGTTCTGCCATTGAATAACTGACTTTCAGCTGCAATGTATCTATCATGGTGATATGTGTTGTTTCTGTGTAAGTATAAAGGTATTGGGAGGGGAGATTAGTTAAAGAGCAACTGGCAACACCTTGAAAATTTATCATTCATTTCTTCCAAGGAACTGGTTGGATTCAAAATACTCAGTGTCTCTTAGGGCAAAACTAGTAATATCAGCAAACCAAAGAACTTTAGGTGTGTTGGGGTTTTTTGGGTCGTATTTCTTTTTTCTTTAAAAATGCAGGGGTAATGACTAAAACCTAGTATTGTTGCTTGGTGTTGGCTCAAGAGAGCAAGCAACAGAGATCCCCTCAACTCTCACTAGAGTTTATGATGTTCAGCACCAGGCAGAGCTGGATCCTAGAGCTGCATGTTTTAACACGAAAAGAAAAAGGGTTGAAAACACAAAACTGAAGCCACAGTAAGCTGGCTGCATTGTATCTTCATATTATTTTCTATTACTTTTTTATGACTGACTATGTAGCTTAATGTTATCATGATTTTGTATTTTGAAATGCGTTCCAGAAAACATGTGGAGTCTGAAGCCTGGCTGAGTGAATATTGCTGTTGGAACCTTACCTTAAGATTTGCTCAAACATTTCATTATTTTTAATGGCATTGCCTTAGCTTTTTAATTCAAGACCTGAGAGATACAGAGAAAAGTGTGTAAATAGAGTGCTAAAACATTCATAAAACCTGCTTGGAAACAAATACATTCAGAAAATGGATTGGTGAGGTATTGCATGTGAGCATGAAGGTCAACAGGATTGTGCCAGGGTGGGACAAGAGCGGGGCACCAAATGAGAGGCTGGGAGCGGAGTAGCAGAAGTCAGAGAGGCAGACACTTGATCTGGACAGGGAAAAACCCTTCTTTCAAGTGGAAAGGCAAATATGGAGAGCTGCAGCACTACCGCTGGCTTCCTGGCCAGCTGTGGTGCAGAAGAAATGCTCCTGCACTTGGACACAGCACCACCTTCCCTGGCTGACGCCTGCCCCGCTCCGGGCCCAGCCCCTCTGCCTACTGCCAGAGCTGTGGCTGCGGCTCCCAGCACGAGCCCGTGCTGCTCATGATGGACACCAGACTGTCCTGTTCTGTGTCACTCCTGAGGGCATCCCTGGGTGGCAGAAACCAGATGGTTTCTGCTCCCGTGGCTTGTTCTGCTTCACCCCTCTGTGGTGGCATTTCCCCACGTGGGTTCACTGTGGCTTTGCACGTCCAGAAGGGAGTAGCAGCATCACACTGATTAGCACTCGGTGCATGTTCAGCAGCTCCTGCAGGCACTTCTGCCTCCAGCTGCACCTCCAGCTGCACCTCGCTTCAGCCTGGGGTGCTGGGTCATGCTTGTGTCACTCTGTGTCTGTCCTGGGGCACGTTCCACCCAGAACATCTCCTCAGAGGGGAGGCAGCCGTGGCACGATCAGGGCATGCAGTGCATCTATGACCTTGCCAGCTGAGCTAGCATGAGGCTCCCTTTCCAGGGGATGTGATCACATGAGACAGCACTGACAAGAACAAGCAAGTTTTCCTTCTCCCTATGCCTTTAAAGGGATACAGGGTAGCAGTTTTGTTTGTGTAGGCCAGAAGTGAAGATTGGCTTTTCCACAGTTGTGCAGCTGCTTCTGCCTGTGTGATACTCTTTTCCATCCTCTGTTTATTTTCTAATAGAAATCAGTGGGAAATTGGCATTGTCATTTAACAGGGCAAGAAGTGCATTCTCCTCTTTAATGTGTCTTGGTCATCTGAGCTAGTTG
The DNA here is from genome assembly GCA_008033365.1 of Pseudorectes ferrugineus. Taxonomy (NCBI): domain Eukaryota; kingdom Metazoa; phylum Chordata; class Aves; order Passeriformes; genus Pseudorectes; species Pseudorectes ferrugineus. The sequence continues at coordinate 63,387 of QWTY01004457.1, read as the reverse complement.
TTCTTTCCTATTATTAAGAACAAAGAGCTCCTGGCTGGAAGTTGTTGGCCTGGGTGCTGTTTTTCTGCTCTTGGAGTTTGTGGGAGATGAAGCTGGCCAACAGCTGGGGCATTGCCACGAGTTTCTACTGGCAGGCCACAGATTTGTGACAAAGCTTGCAGAAGGACTGAGTGCATGATGTGGGCATTCTTGTGATTAGATTAGCAACATGAAGATGAAGGTGTTTGCTGGTAGAAGCAGATAAAAGGCAAAGGGTAACTGGTGAATGATATCCCATGAGCCTGCTTCGCAGTGTTTGATTGCAGGAAAAAGTGAATACAAGTCAGAGCTCATTTTGGGATTAAGCACTTTTACAAATGGTTTTGTGGACTATAAAATCCCTTCAATTTCTGTGTTTTGCCTTTCAAAATGGGGGCCTCATTGTCATTACCTGGGTTATTCTCACTTATGATTAAACAGTGGTAAAGGGCAATGCAGCTTTTACTGCCCTTTGTATCTACAGCAAAGGCTAAGTGTTTCCTCAGTGATAATGGCACATGTATAAATCATTCATTTCCCACAAGTAAGGGTTGCAGGAGTAGAAGAAATTCTGCCTTTGCATGTGTGTGCACAAAGGTACAAGAGGATGAAGTAGCCTATATTGGCAAAAGCTGAGATGACACCAGCTTCTGGCGTGCAGGGTAAGCCCATCGAACTTTCATAGTGTATATTAGATGAATCTGGCCTGTGAGGGTGGAATCCAGTCCTGATTGAAGACTCTGGGAAGTGTGCCAGGGATTCCAACAGGACCAAGATTTCAACTCTAGCTTGTATACGAGTAATATTTCAGTATCTTCTGATCTTTGGGGACAACATATTTGAAATACTTCAGAGGACACTTGAAGGGGAGAGTCAAGGGTCCATCCTTCTACCATGAGAACCAGTGGCTGTGCCAGCAGCTTCCAGCTATGTCTTGTTTCTGCCTTCGCCTGCTAATGGGAAATGATAGACAAATGTCACAGAGATCAGGGGTGGGACCAGTATATGCAAATCCAAATGTCAGGAGAAAGCTCTGCCTGACCCTTAAGCCAATGTGCACTAGAGGAAGGGAGAGGAAGGAAGCAGGAGGAGTGGAAATGGCATATCCGCAGTCAGCCTGCCTAAGGGAGTAAAGATAAATTGGGGACTTTCCATTGCAGCTGAGTAGCTCTGAGAGGAGAGCTCCTGCTGCTGCAGCAACAGGAATGTTTGCTGGCACCTCTGGGACAGTGCAGCTCTGCAGCGCTCCTGCCCCAGTGCTGAATTAGATCATGAAACAAGAAATAGACCAGCCATGGATCTTTTAGTTGCAGACCCAAGGAGTGAGCTCTGGCAGGAACAAAGTCCTATAGAAAGCTCCCTGTCAGCATTTTCATGTGGTTCTGTAGCAGCGGGAGCTGTCACAGGGCCTGGCATGTTCAAGAACATTCGTGATGTACACTTTGGTAACCTGTGCTGGAGGCAGGGTGGGTGAAACCTGTTCAGCACCTACTGCAGTCGAGGGCCTGGACCATGATGTGATCCTGTGGGTGGGCCATCAGTATTCCACAAAGCACCGGCTGGGAATCTCTATTCTATGTTATCACTGCATATATTTGCTCAGGATGCCACAGAGATGTTCACTAATATGTTCATCAGGCTTGCAAATGCTCCACCAATGTACATGAGCTTTTTAAACTCCCGTGAAAGATGAGATTGAAAATGTCCTTTATACCAAAAGCAGAGATTTTAACAGATGAGGTTTTTGATTTCCTTGTTGAAATTCTTTGTAATTCACTGCCTCCTTCTCATAAAGTCAGTTGTTTGGAAATACACATGTAGCTGGAATTGAAATGTTCGAAGAACTGAAACTGGGACCTTGAGAAAACACCAAAGTTTGATTTTCTTATGCTAGGGTTGGTTTACCATTGATGAATTTTCCTTGGAAGTCCTAAGAAGCATGGTCAGATGAAACAAGGCACAGCTACATTGGAATAAAACTGTGTTCATGTTGACCTAGTAGATTTATTTTGCCTCAAGTCCCAAATGAGCTATTCTGTTTGGGAAGGAATAAAGCTGCTTGATACGAGTTTGTGTGTATATGTATATGTACAATAGTTTATTTTCTGCAGTCAACATGAATACTTGGCCAAGTTTACAGAAACAATTGCAGATGTGGTTTTGCATGAAAGGAACGTTGAAAATGAATTTATGGAGCCTTACTGTTGGTAATATATGATTCCAGTGATATCTAACATCTTGGAGTAAAGAAAGCATGCATGAGGTGTGACAAAGGACAAATCAATCCTTTGAACTCCACCTCTTGATTTCAATGAAGTCGTGCCTGTTTCTAAAAGACGTGAGTGGCACTGAATGCTTCTAAAGCAGAATTAATAGGGGAGCAATGAAAATAATTTCCAAATGCTTTCTGACAGATTTTAATAAAAAACACATTTATTTGTTTTGACTGAAGATAGATTAAGGAGCTCTAATTCTCCCAGATATTGCAGTAGAATGCTTGTCATACCTGCGTTTCACGGGTGCCAGATTAAACAAGTCACATTTAGACAATGAGTGTTGCTTGCTGAGTTGCTTTTAGCTTCAAAAGGGGCAATGAAGAGGTTCTGTTTTCACTTCTGAGGTGGAGGAGGTAGAAAGAAAAGGCGATGGTAGTCTCAGGGATACAGTAGGTGTCATGGCTTTTAGCCAGCTGAAGTAAAATATTCTTTCTGCTTCTCACTGACCAGTCCTTTGCTGATGTTTGAAAGGTCCACACTTTGACACCAGGGCTTTGGGCCACCTGAGGTGGACAAAAATGGAAAAAATGGGATGCTTGGATTAATGTGGTACAAGTGACAAAGCTGCATGCAGTCTTGGTTTAAGTCAGAATTTAATAAGAAATTTGATGGGTTTGGTGGTAGTATTTAGAAAAATAAAGAGGGCAATGACAGAGCAATAACTTAGGTCATCTGTCACCAGCTGATCCTGCAGTGAGGACGGGTCAGAGGACAATCAAATGTTTAGCTGCAAGCACGTGAGAAACTTTTGTGTAGCTGGACTTGGAAGGGTCCTGAAATTTCTATCAGCTGCTGCAGAACTGGGATTCTACCACAGAGCAGGATGGGCCTGTGCTGGTACCCCACTTATTCACCAGCATGAGAGGCTTTTTGGGCTCAGAAAGGCAGGGGACACACCTGGGGCACGGCGTGCAGAGCTCTTTAGGTACCATAGGAAATTTAGCGGGAGATTTCTCTTGTTACGAAGAAACCTAAGGCCAAACCCCCTTGCTTCCCTTCAGGTGAATGAGGAAATTGGCAATTTTTTCATTGTGCTAAGAGGGAAGTAAGATGGAATGTGCTTGTGCAATGCAGTCACCCGGCATGGCCGGCACAGGGGCTCATGCAATACTGTGTTATATTAGGGAATATGCTTTGGTTTGAAGTTTCTTGGCTCAACTTGCTTGAAGCTGGTGCAGAAGCTCAGCCTAAACATTGCAGTCTGGGAGCTCATGCAGTGTAATGGAAAGGTGACTGGGAGGTCTTGAAAGACATTTCTGTTTAAAGACCTGAGTTGTAGTTTGCATTTTTGCTTGTTGCCAGACTGGCTCATCTGTTTGTAAGACCCCCTGGATGCTGAGCTGTCTCTGCAACCAGCGCTGGGAATAGGGTGAGGACAGTTTTAAATCTGAGCCAGAGCAGCAGGTTATTTTGCTCTCCATACTGGATTATACAGTTATATGGTTGTGTGTGTATTTCTACTCAGCCAATTTATTGTTTGCTTTCAAAAAGCACATTCCCACCAAGTACTATTAAAATATTTTGTCACATATTTGCAATTACTGTGCGCCTTCCTCTGATTTTCTACCTTGATGAAAGCTTGAAGAAAGAAGACAATTTTCAAAGTCTCTCATGGGATGAGACATAAAGGGGAGTGGGATTTGCAAGTGTGTGCTTTGTTCCGGGAGGGATTAAATGTGGCTGTCCTTGAAGAAAGTACTTTTTAGCAAGACAATGAAAAACTCAAAAAATTTTAGCAATAAACCATAGTCAACTGAAGATCAAAGGCATTATGTGAAGTGCAGAGAGGGAGAGATTGGTACTGCTTTTGAAATGAGGGGTTTTTTGGGGAGAGATGATATGTTCAGGGCACATACTTTGCTGTGATTCTGATTCAAGCGATGCGGCAATGTAGGTAAATTCTTCCACAGGTCCCTCTTTTGAACCTGGCGGTGGAAACCCCCCCAAAGTTTACTTCAGATTTTTTCAGTGGTGTAAAAGCTGGAAAAAAAAAAAAAGATGCTGAGGGTCTTGTTTTGAGGTAGAAACAACAAAATGCTAAGTGGTGGACCTTTTCACACTGTAAGGGTAGCCCATGTTCCAGTATTTTGCAAATATGTGTGGATGCCAGGGGAATAGAACTGGTCAAATAGTATCAGACATCTACATCTATTTGATAAATATCTATATATATATATATATATATATATATATATATTTATATGTGTGTCTTTAAAATTTATTGGTGTCTTCTAGTTGAATTAGATGAAAACCATACCTGGAAATAATTTGGAAAAAAAAATTGAGATATCAGAATATTTTCCATTGTAATTTGAAACCCAAAATTTTTATATTTAAAATAAAACTGGGGAATTTTTCTTTTTGAGGTTGAATGAAACATTGCTTTTGAAATAGTTTTCTTGGGATAGTTTTCCTCTTTTAAGAAAATGAAACTTTTTTAAAGTTAAAAGTAAGTGTTACAGGAAAAAAATATACAATCAAAGAGGGAAAAAATAAAATGTCATAATGTCTTTGCACATCTTGGAAGGTCACACAGAGAGACATTTTCACAAGTGGCTCTGAAGGCAGGCCCTGATGGGGAGCTGGGTGGAGTGTTACATTTTGTCCCGGGATGTTTTCACTCATGCACAATTTTCATTTTAAAAAAAGAAGCATTAAAATGTGCATGCTCCCAAAAATGATGTGTAGAAAACACTTCAAATAATTGGTACCTACATCAATAAGTCAATTTTTGAGTCTTCTGAGAATCCTAGATTTTATACTATGTATAAAAAATGTGCATTATATTATATATATTACATATTTTTGTGGAAATGGGAAGAATTTTTAGATAGATTTGTGTTATTGTCTACTGGTTCTCAGAGGCTTGTCATGTTTGGGGAGGCAGTGAACAGCACTGAATAGTTGACTTCTTCAAGTGAACCTTCTGGCTGATGACTCATTTTCTTGCACTAATATGGTTTTGCTAGCTAAAGGTCAAACTGTTGACCTGAGCTCCATTTCCCAAGTGGCTTCCTCAATTTTGGAAGAGAGATTTGGATTGCAAACCTTCTGAATGTTGTGCAGTGGCTGTGCCTCAGTCCTTTGAGAGGAGACCCCACACTGTAATAAACCCTTGATGTCCTCCCAAGACGTTCATCCATCTGATCTTCATTGCACGACAGAAAAGTACCCTGAGGATGGGGAAAAGTTGCTGCATCAGGGAACTCCTTATCACTGCTGGGCAACCTCCCCGGTGCTCCTGGGAAGGAAAAGAGGGGAGGAAGAACAGAAATAGTTCTGGGTTGTTGTTATTATGCTCCTCAGACTTCCTCATGAGGAAGAGCTTGAGGTTTTGCAGATGAGAGGTGGTGCTGAGGACCATGTAGAAAGGAGAGGGGTGGAGGATGGGCTGGGACATTTGGAGAGGACATGGGGGTAATGTTGGGTGCACAGAGCCTGGAGCAGCCCAGAAGGAAAGAGTGTGCCTTGAGAGGTGGGGAGAGGGACGTGCCTGGCTGGGTAGGAGGTGATGAAGGTGCAAATAAATCAGGTATCAAAGCATGTCTGCTTTGGGGAGGTAAAGCAGGAAAAAGCTTTGGGGTTCTTGTTTCTAGCATGTGAGTTATCATCCTAACAGCCAACTCTTTGTTTTAAATCCCTGATGATGACTCTACAGACCAAATGCTGCTTCCTGGTACAGTCTTAGTTCCTGAGGACACTGTCATCTGCACAGAAACTCAGCGTGCTGCTTTGAACTTGCTCTGTAGTGTCCCATTCCTCCTTTGATCCTTGTCTCCCAGCCAGGGGGAGCCACATCAGCCCTGCAACTCACAGGTCCTCCCGCAAAGGAACTGGGCCAGATTTAGCTGCACATGTGGGCTGAGATGGAAACATTTCGTGGGAGAAAACAGAAGATTTGCAGTTCTGGGTTCTGCAAGGGGTACCCGGTGCTAAGAGTAAACACAAGATTGGCAAAAAATCTTGTTGCAACGTGCTTTTTAGATATATGTTCTAACTTTGAATTAAAAAAAAAAAGGGCAAGCAGCAGCAATTGTAGTGTCTCTATCAGATTCGCAAAATTAATGTTTCCTTTGAATCTCCACAAAACAACCCCAGACAAATGCGAGGAAAATCTCATCATCAACAACAAAATTTTAAATCCCCCAATCTGGGAACAAATCAGAAAGAAAAATACCCCTAGGGAAAGTAAACCAATAAAATAACCTTCGCAAAACCCCTGCCCTCAGCAGTGTTTTAATCCAAAAAAGGGGGCAGAAAAAGCCACGAATTCCCTGAAGTCATGCAAGGCTTTGCTGGTGCCAGTGATTTTATGGGGAGGGCACTTGGCCGTTGCACTGGCGGGCAGGAATATAAAGCCACGAGACAGATCTCCATCTGCAAACGGAGCGCTTCTAACAATGTACAAACGCACCTTGGCTTTGTTTCCCTTCAGCTGCCAGCAGCTCCCGAGCCACCTTTGGACGTTTTAGTCGGCATCTGCACGGTGGCTTTCTCTGCGGAGTGACGGGCTGGGAAACGTGGTTTTTGGGGGGGACGTGGGGGGTGGAAATCCTCGGAGTGCAGCGCCGGGGCTAGGATTGCAGAGGAAGCTGAGGCCTCCAGCCCTGCACAGGAAGCAATCTTAGAGCAGGCCTTAAATGCCAGATTCCAGGCAGAGTTTAACTAACCACTGACAGCTCTGTAAACAAAGCAGGGACAAAAAGAGAACAGCTTTCCCTTTTCTGGTAGTCATTTTTGGTTTGGGGGCTGCAGGGGAATTCTGTAATAGTCGGCTTGATGGGATATAAACCGAGGCTGGAAAGGCTTTGTATATGAAGAACTGTAAAGGGGAAAATACTTCATGGACTAAATCATAAAGAAGAAGGTAGGGCACGGGGAAAACGCGCGGATTAAACTACAAAAAAAATATTGCTACTTTTCGTTCTTTGAGTAGGATTTATAGATAGTTTGACTTCCCCTGGGTGGTGTTTAAAAGCAGTGGCTTATTTTTCTTGTTTCTCTTTTAATTTTCTTTTTTCCCCCCCTCTTTTCTCTTTTCCTTTTCTCTTCCTTTTCTTTCTTTTCTCATTTTCTCTTCACTTTCTTTTTATTTTCTTTTCATTTCTGAAGGGGGGTGGGAACAGGCAGACGGGGACTAACTTTTGCAGAACTTTTAATTATCTGTACAACTAAAGAAAATAAGAACTCTCTTGTGCAGTGCTTTTACTGCTTGCGGTGAAAAATTGGAAGCATGAAGTTAAAAATCCTGCTGAATTGTTGCTTTTGTTAGTGGAAAAGACCTGTGACGTTACAAATAGCTAGTCTGCGGCTAGCAGATGTATACAGTCCTTACTTAAAGCATGTTGATTTAATTTTAACTAGGAAACTAAACGCAGGCACAGGCTATGTTTATCCTACAAGACATTTCATTAATCTTGTTTATCGCAACAATACTGAGGAAGTTGAGTTTTTTGATGGAAAAAGAAAATAGTTACAGCGAAGTTAAGACAGCAAAACAAAACTAAAGGGACTCAGTTGGTTAAATGCATCCCTTGTGTTTTCACTCTCATCTAAGTGATCATCTCCCTTTTAGATTTGGATCTTTCCAGAGCTTGGAACGCTTAAACACCCACCATGGATGACTTTGAACGCCGCAGAGAACTCAGGAGGCAAAAGCGTGAGGAAATGCGCCTGGAAGCAGAGAGGTGAGTTACTACACATGGAAAATGGTGCTGGTGGCTTGCCTTTGATTAGCAGTGGCCATGAGAATTTGTGCCTTAAGTTCCAAAGAGTCCTTGTGCTAACGATATGTGCCATAAAATAGCTTTAGCTGATGTTGTGGGAGAAATGAGGGGTGTCTATTGTCTAATTCCCTTAGACTGCTCTAAATGTCTGGCTTCTAGTTTTTTTGCGACATGGATAAATGTAAACATCAGAGGTGGAATATGGCCACATGAAATCATAGATAGGAAAGCTCATCCTTGGTGAGCTGTGTGAGCGCTGTGCAGAAGGGATTGTGTTTGTCAGATATTTATATATGTCAGATGTTATATATATTAAAGTTATAAGATATAAATGGAAAGCTGGGATACACTTGGTATATGCAGTATAGCATGTGTGAATTATCTGCCATTACTGTGCAATTGCTGCCTGTTGCTTTTTATTCATTTACAGTCACTTTATGTGGGCAACAAGGGCAACATTTGTCATCAGTTGTTACAGACTTACTTTGGTGAAATGAGAGCAGAATTTGATGTGGATATGATGATGTCAATTTATGAAAGAAATACTGTGAAAATACTGGAAATGACATTTCATTAACTAAACTCATTTTACACCTGTACGGTTCTGTTTGCTTTAATGAAATTTCATGATTTACACTGCTGTAAGCAAGGACAAAGGCTCCATTTATTTTTGTAATGTCTTCAGTGATAAAAGGATTTGATTTAGTTTATTAACACTGCCCTGATTTAAAAAAATAAAAGCTAGGTTTAAGCACATTTTGTTCTCATTTTTTTATTTAATTCAGAATAGGGAGTTCATTTTCATTTCTTTCCTTTCCCATGAGCTGACAAAACCATGGTGTTTTGGATTCTGAATACTGTAAAAGAAAAGGTGTTTTTCAGAGAAGTTTTAAATGGAAGCCAGCAGAATGCATTATGTTTTGTGTGCCTACTTTGAGCTTTTTAATAAGGCTCTGCTACATCAGCAACTGTCTGATGGAAGTCAGTGATACTTGGGGGGAGAATCCCTGCTAGATGAGATGCAACCACTGCCTTTCTTCCCAAAGGAAGTGCTGCCATGCAGAGCTGGGGATGTGGGCTCTCGTAAGGCTGTATGCTGGACCCATGAGCCCCGGAAAGCAGCAGCGCTGCCGGCAGATAAATAAACTCCTGTGGAGCGTGGTGGCCAAAGGGAAGTGAGGCAGGAGCCTCCCTCTGTGGAGCCATCACCTGGCTGGTGACCGCCCCAAAAGGCAGAGCAGCAAATGTGCCCAGGCACTAAGCTGCCTCCTTGTCCCAGAAAGTTTTCCCCCAGGCCTGGGGCAGTGTGTGTGTGTTGGGCAGTGTGGGAGGGACTGCAGAGCCCATAAATGCATGGTATAGCACACCATGTTTATGGACTTGTAGTGCACTTCTGCTTTAAGCAAAGCTGTTTAAGGAAAGGCTGAGACCCTAGGGTTTGTTGGGAATAGAGGCCTTGGGTGGTCTGTGGAGGAATTGGAGGCTGTAGTTCGGGAATTTTTCTGTAGAAAAACATCACTTGACTTCTCTTTGAAGACCTCTAGGCACTTGTTAGTGTGCAGAGGCTGTGGGGTGACCTGGGCATCAGCCATGTGGTGTGGCTGGTTTGGGCAGGCAGGGACAGCCACAGGCGCTGGGGATAGTGGGCTCTGCCCTTGCCATCACTGGAGCTGAAATCCAGGGTGTCACATGTATCCCATCCCTGCTAATGGGAAGTGGTTTTGCCATGTCTGGGGTGCTTTGTTGGGGTTTAGTGTGCTGCCTTCATGGAGGAGGGTAGCTTGGTGGCAGCCTGGCCAGAGGAGAAGAGCTTGGGCCTGTGTCCCTCTTTCTCCTTAATCACTGCAGATGCGCTCCATGCCCTTTCCCACACATTTGAAGGCTTTCAACAATAAATTACTGTATGCTAAATCTTGCTGTACTCCCTTTGCTGCTGCTGCCAACTTCGAGCATTCAAGTACAATGAGTCAGACCCCTTAAAAGTCACAAGACTGCTTTAAAAATCTCAGGATCTTAAAAATAATTTAGCCTGGCCTTTTTATTTTTGGTTTGCCTTAACAATAACAGAGCCTGATTCTCAAGTTCGGATGTGACTCCGGGAGCTGGGACCTCCCAAATCCTGCTCCAGCCAGGGCAACGTGAGGCAGGAGCTGAGCTGAGTGTCTGCCCCCATTGCAGTGCTCACACAGAGGGAAGGGCAGCAGCACTGGGGCAGTTATTAACAAATGAATATGTGATGCTGCATTGGTTTTGGCGAGTTCAGACTTTCAGGGATTTGGGGATCATCTTCACCTTTAATAATACGACTACAACATGTTCACATGTTGTAAGCTACAGAAATCTGCTTGCCAGACTTGCCTCTGAACACTTTCAGGTGTGTTATGATGTGGATTGTGCAGTCCTAAAGTGCAGCATGGAGGTTGGAAAATGCTCCTCCATAAGTTCTGAGCACAGGCTATTTCCCTGTGCCCTCCCATCAGTGGGCTGTAGCCTTGCCATGGGGAATCCACCACTGGTTGCAAGCATTTCTGCTGGGAGATGGACAGATGGATGACTGTGTAGGCTGTAACATGTTTACCAGGTCTCCCATACACTGTTTAGGCTTCTTTGAGTAGATTAGTAAACCCAGAAATGCAAGCAGCCGTATCCATCAGCAGTGCTTGTAACTCAGCCAGCTGCAGTGACGCATTTTGCCATTTCCTGGGATAAAAGTACGTGGGAAGCCTGTCTTTCTAGCCTGATGCCTGTGCCCAAGAAAGACTGAGGGGTGAAAATGTAGCAGCACGGACTCATGCACCACGTGCCCAAGAGGGAATGACTTGATGTTATCATGCCTTCACCAGAGGCTGTGTTAGGACTGGTGAGGATACATGTGCTGCCAGATTCCCAAGTGTCTGTGATGCTGGAGCCACTGATCTCCAGCTATTTAATCTTTGGAGAAGCTTAGTGTAAGTTCAGTCCTTGAGGTCTGGTGTTAGGCTTTGTGTTCTGGGTTTTTTTCCCATTAGAAATCTGTTGGAAATGATACTTTGTTGTGCAGGCATTCTGGGTTTATATGCCTAAGACTGGTCCTGAGAAGAGAACTCATTTTGTCTTTTGAAGACCAGCGTTGCATTTCACCCCTGGTATGCTGTGCTGTGGCTAGTAGTTCCTGCTGTGGCAACTCAGATAAAAATTGACACCAACTCAGAAATAAAGTATTTTTTTTGCATTTTAAGTTCTTATAATTTCAAGGTATTCCAGACATTCTGGATTCCCCACAGAGTCTCACTGCGCCCACCCAGAAATTTTGTCCAGCCAGAGTTTTTTTTTTACTATTTATATTTGTCTGGATCTCTGGAGGCCTATCAACGTGTTTGGAGCAGCACTGCAGACCTGTCTAGGGGGCATGTTTCCAACAGCAGACATATGGGACTTTGTCCAGCTTTCTCCCAGGCTGTCAGATTTATTGCACGTGCTCAGCCTGGCGGGGACCCAGCAGCTCGGGTACCTCAGCGGGGAAGGAGACTTTTCAGGCACAGGCTGGGAAACCTGGGACAAAGCATGGCAGTGTTAACTTGTGCCCGTCTGGCAGCATTCTGTGTCTGGTTTGTACTGGTCAGGTCTGGGGGCAGGGAAAAAAGGATCCTTCAGCCATTGGGGTGATGGGATGTGCTACATCTTCAGCTGCTCTGTGGCAAAGCCGAGGCTTTGTCCTGCTCCCCTGGGGCAGAGGGAGTCCTGTGCTGGGACAATGGTTTTATAAAGCCCCGAGGTACCTGTCTGGAGCTGGCTGAAGTCAGAGGGAAGCTTTCCACTGATTTCAGTGGCCTTTGGATTAAGCCCTACCTGAGTTATTCCAGCCAGTTGATTTATGAGGCAGTGGCGGCCCTGAAGGAGCTGGATGAATGCTTTGCCTTCCCAGCCACAGGGTACATACTGTGCTGGAGTGTCAGGGCTGTCACAGAAGTGAGCTGCACTTCACTGACAGGAAGAATCCCATGTGTAATTGGAGCACAGGGGATTGACTTCTTTCAGCAAAGGAAAAAACAAATACCACCTGCTGCTTTCTGCCTCTTCCTAGGCAGTAAAAGATGTTCTCTTGAACAAAACCATCGGGTTTTGTCATTTTGATGTTGTAACTGACGCTGGAAGAATTTAGCCTGGGGCTGGGTAGAGTATGTGTGTGTCTGGAGGGGTGGTGCTTTCTGAGTAGCTTGCTGATACACTTCAGTCTGCTGCAGCTGCCCTGAAAAATTGAGGTGAAATACTTCTTGAAGTGACAATGGACCTACTTCCTTGACTTCAGCATAACTGAGAGCAAAAATAAGCCCCTTGGTTAATCTATTTAGCATTTAAGCCTCAATTTTACAAGTGGCTGACTTGCTATTGTACCAGCAATGAATTTTCACCTCTGCTTTGTGGGGTTTTTTTTGTTTGTTGTTTTTTTGTTGTTGTTTTGTTTGTGTTTAGTTTTTTGTTTGTTTGTTGGTTTTTGTGTTTTTTTTTTTTTAAATTATGCTAGGAAGCTGATCCAATTTGCTCCATTGCCATATCATCACTACTGCAGACTTCAGGAAGGTCTTGGGGTCATTGTCAGGCTGGCCTCCATTTAGCTGAAGCTTAACTTTGAATCTGAACCACACTTTTGCCCTGCATCATGCCCTTCCCTAAGGGATTGCAGATCATTTCATGGGGAAGGAGAGATGTTGGTCATCCTGCTGTGAAAAGAGGGCAAACAGAAGGGGTTATCTAGCATCCAATCACTGAAAAGACTCTCTAAAGCCACCACACTACTTTGTAGGCTGTGTAGGGTCTCCTGACAGGGGCCACAGCTGTCCTCATCCTTTTGCAGACCAATTAGATATTACTAAATTCACTCTAAAAAAGGGTATGTGAGTAGGACATAGAGAAAAACACTGCCATAAAGATGTATGGTTCCTGACAGCATTAATTACTAAAGGCAGTAGGTAAAGAGTTCTTTTTAAAAAAAAAAAAACAATAATCCAACAGCTCAATCACAAACTCCTTCCAGTCTGTCATTTATACAGTTTTGTAAAGCAGTGCGATTCATGTTCATGGATGTAGGTTGGGGAATGCTCATAGAAATAACCCAGCTTGCAGGTCAGGGATAGCAGCAGCCTGCAGGAGGCTGAAAGTCTCCTGGGGTAGTAAATTGCTTAATGCAACTTCTGATAAAACGAGACACATGGTTAATCCCAAAACCTACCTTGGTACAAGGTAAATTCTGAAAAAGAATTCAAGTGAATTTCAGTCTGGATCCATAAAGGTGTGTATGAACCAGAAAGACATTTAACATGCTTTTTACTGTTCCTGTTGAGCCTGTTGTAGCTCTGATAAGCATACAAAGGACTGATTCACCAAGTTAAGAAGGTAAAACCAGCAGGGTACAGGACAATGAGAAGCATGTTTCTTATCTTCTGCAGAGGTTAAGATTGGACACATTTGTTTCCATAGCATCTTAATGCTTCTGGTTAGCAAGGAAGTGTCATCTTTGCCAGCCACAGAAAGCAAAAAATTTCCTTCTCCTGTCCAGGACAGTGAGGGTAAGTGTGTGTCCATGTTAGATCAACACTGAATGACCACAAATAACTTTTGAAGCTGTTTTTCATTCCTGCAGTGGAGTTATCCCTGGTATGGGGTGTGCATTAGTGAGAAGTGTTTAACAGTGTTGAGAGTTTAGGAATTACATGAAAATGGTTCCTTCCTGGTTTCCTTTTTCTTGAAAAGCTAGGACTTGCCCATTTCTCGTTCTCAAGCATCTGGTTATGTTTTTATTAAGAGTTTTCAGAGACTATGCTTCAATTCAGGTTTGTGTTGAGGAAAGGAGAATATGAACTTAATACAAGGTTTTGATGAGTGCATGTTTGAATATAAGAGAAGCTGGCTGCACATGTGCTCCATGTCATTTCCCAATGTTCATGTTTTATTTCAGAACTGTACTTCCCCAAAAGTTAAGTCTCTGTCCTCCTAAGGGCTGTGCTCTTGTCTATTCCAAGCCTCTTTTGCTACTAGAACAAAAACTACAGTGCTTTTATCTCTCCATGAACCTCATATATCCTGAAGTTGCAAATAGTTTGAGGATTTCTGTTTGTCTTTCTGTAAAATACTCACTTTTTGGTAGAGCTGAGACATGACATCTTCTGCCCAGGAGTTAAATATTAAGACACTGAATAAATAAGATTAGAGATGCGTGAGAGTTGAGAACAAATTGAAGCAGAGTGCTCCAGCTGTTAACCTGTCTTCACAGCTGCCTGGAATTCCAGGACTGACAGGACATATTTGGATTGTTGAGGTGGGTTTGGCCCTTCACACTGCATCTCTGTTCTGCAGTTCCTGGAGTTCATTCTTAACCCAGGCAGGAAAGCATGACCCAGTGGCTCATTAAAACCTTCTCTACTGCAGTCACTCTCAAGTGAGAGTGGATCCTAAACAAATCTTTGCTATTGTAGCATTTCAAATGCCCTGGAGGAAATAACTAAACGTATGGAAAGCTCAGTAGAATTTAGCAGCTAATTTTTGTGTTTTTCAGATTATATTTTCTTTAAAATTGTTATGGAGAAATGTTTCATAAAAGCAGCTTTGTTCTTCCAAAGAGCTAGACATACAGAGTATAGACTTCACTGAGCTGAACCCACTGCAATTCCTAAGCAGACAACAAAATCAGCTCCTTAGTATTTCATATGATAATCCAGATGTATGTCAAGATCTTTCTGTAATCTGTGTCCTATGTGTACTGTACCAGCCAAGCTTTTAGGAGGACAGCTCCAATCTAGCTCCCAGACAGCTGGCAAAATGCCCTGTCTTTCATCTCTAGGAACACCAAGGAATTTTGGAAATTCTTGTGTGAAAAGAGCCCCCTCCAATCCTATAACCAGGTAACCCATGTGCTGTCAAAGGGAAACCTGCCCTTTGTTTCCTACTGTAAATTTATTAGCTTTAACTGGACTGAAGTCCTTCATCAGCTAGATCTTATTTAAATATCTAATAAATACTGGCATGGAGGCACAGCTTTTGGTGCTTATTATTGATAATTCTGACAAGCATGCCTGCTTAAAAGAGCACCATGTGAGGAGCAATATAACATGGTACTTTATCATGATTTTCAGAATTAGACCAAAACACAGGTACTGCACAAAGAAAATCTGAAGAAATTTAGCTGATACAGTACAAATAAGTGTCAATGGCTTTCCTGCCATGGTTATGTTGAAAAATTACATCTCTTTAGTATCTTAGATGCAAATTGGCAGTATGCAGTCTATTAAGCCAGGGTAGACTGCAGCGCTCTTGCATCTCTGTCATTGCACCTTCAAACAATCTAAGTCATATCTGCCACCAGAATTTTCTCATACAAAAGACTTCAGATGCTTGAAATGCAAAAAAGCTGCGTTAAGTGAACACTGACCTAAGGTTGTGAAGGCACAGAGCCTTCAAACTTCCTGTACCATCCACAGCAAGGCACGTAGCTTGACTTCTGTTAACTCCATATGGCAGAGACCAAAGGCACTGTTCTAAACTGACTCAGAGTAAAAGAGCTTCCGTTCTTGGTCCCTGGTCTAGTTTTGTCAGACTCTTAGGTGGGGAAATCCCTACATTTCTATATTTCTTCCTAGACAATAAGTATGTAACTGAGCTCTCAGCTGCTTAGTCATTTTCCATGTGCCTGATATCCACAACTAGTGCAAGAGGCAGAGTTAATTTAATTCATTGTATAAAGCATTCTCACGCCACAGGATTATGTATACCTCATCACACAGATGCATATGCTTACAAATGAGTTGGCTGAAAAATCTACATTAAGCCTTCCTTTGATTAAATAAGGCCTTATATTTAATAGCGATGCTCTGCAGCAAATTTCATGTAGCTTAAAGAAAAGCAAAAGGAATACTGTGTTGTTCCCATACAATAGAAGCTGATGGTTGAATATCCCTGTGTATTAGGAAAATTTTAAAGAATACTCTTCAGGCAAATATGTTTGATGTATTTACCTGCAGTGACATATTCTGTAGGCTGCATATGTATGTTGCAAGGGTCTGGACGGAAGAAGAACTAAAGGCAGCCTCTAAAGCTGCAGATTTGCAGACTTGGAATGGTATCTCTTAGTTATTACATTTAAATGCCTTCTTCTAAGAGAACAAGAACATTGTTGAACTTATTGCTTAATTATGTTACTATTCTTCAGGGCATTCTGGGCTCAGAATGGTAGAAGTTATTAGACATGAGAGAAAATGCATTTATTGCCCAGCTGTGAGACTCTCTGAGGAGTGACATGAAAATAAATTTAGCCAGTGTGTTTCTAGGAGCATCTGCTTCTCAGTGCGAGTTTGCATTTTATTAACGTCTTTATGATCTAATACCTGAAATTAAACCAGATAATCAGAAGATGAGATTTCCCTTTAAAAAGCTGAGGCCAATTGGTTTGCAGGGATAATAGATTAAACGAAGTCAAATGCTAACAAGTTTTACACACGAATAAGCAGAGTTATGTAAACACTATCAGATTGCTGGCAGCCTGGGCAAAGCCATCCCTTCACAGCTCAGTTCAAAGAACCATAGAGGAAAAATGTGATTTGCAGATGAAACTCCAAACTGATTTCAACTTGCAGAAGCATCTCATTTGGTCAATTAGCTTCTGCATTTTTGGCTTTGTGCCTTTAAACAAGTTTTTAATTACTGAAGATAAATGTTTGTAAGCGGCTTTATTTCTCTCATCGTAACCTACTTATTAGCTCGTGCTAAACAAGGAAAATCCCTCTTGCCAGCAGATTGTCCTTGTGTGATCAAGGTCTTTCATAGCATGAAGGAAGTCATTGGGTGGCTGTGTTTCTTGGGCAACTTAATCCATCAGCACACAGCTCAGGCAATATTCCTGGCCAGAAATAAGGTCAGTGGGCAACCTTAGGAAAGAAATCTGGTGAAAGCTGGCATGGAGCCTGACCAGAGGGTCAGGTCAACACAAGTGATACACCTACAGATTAGAAGGATCAGTAGTTGTGTTGATGTTGCAGCTGAGCCCTTCTCTTCCTGGGGAGCAGCGAGGGTGGTGGGAAGTGGAAAAGTAATCAGGATGCATTTCTTTTTGTTTATTGGGAAGTATAAACCAGTGGGTAGTGTATGTGACAGTTAAAGGTTAGCTTCATCTTGGCTGACATTAAGGAAATACAAATAGATTCTGTTTTGCTCCTCTTTATGTCAAAACTTGTTGGTTGGTCCAAGTAAACTTGCTTGTTAATAGTCTTTGCTGGATAGTCTTGAATAAAAGGCCAGCAGGTTTGTCATGCTGACATAGAAAATCAAGGGAAGGCTGCAACTCAACAGCAAGTTGTGACTGTCTTTTGGTTTGGGATTTTGTTTTTTGGGTTTTTTTCTCTGACATTTTCTGACAACATGCCTCAGTTTCCTTTAAGGTAGCTTGTGACCCATTTTTAATGCAGACATAATTTAAGCAAACAGCAAGGACTGCTCTAGCAAAGATTATCTTCTAGGTGGACTTTGTTCTTGTGCTGAGACCAGAAGAGGTGCTCTAAACTGGTACCCAAAAGCAAGGTTTCTTCAAAGGTTTGGTTAAGTTACTTCTCCATACTACTACTTCCCTCTTCCACCAGATTGAGACAACATTTTGGTGTATGGATTGATTGAATTGAGCAAGTGCTCCCTCCTTAGTGAGCCCTCTCTGTGTGATCTAAGCCTGATGCATACATATCATGGTAGATTTTAAAGTCAATTAAATGCGCACAGTGGAAAGAAACGAAATTACCATGACTGGATTTACTGCTTGTCAGCTGAGCCTCTTGCAAGGCAGGTCTTACTGTGAAACAGCATGGGAGGGTAAGCCCAGTCACATCTGGACTGGGAGGTTTGCACAGATTTCATGCACTTGGTTTCAAACCAGGTTTGAGGTAATTTTCTGCTATTTCTGTGCACAAGCAAGGACTCTGTAGCTGTGATGCACTTCTGAAGTTGCTGCAGAGGTGACTGAGAACGTGTACAGTTATGTGTTCACAAGACATGCAGCTTCCCACCACAACACAGGTTCCTATGTGTAATAGCTTAATTCGGAGAAATATATCTTTTGGGGTTGGGAGGATGTTTTTGAGCAGAATTCCAATGAGCAGACAGTGTTAACAGGAGCAAGCTGGTTTCATTTAGAACACTGTCAGCCCTCTCTAGTGATAGTGAGAAGATCAGATACTCAGTGTATCAATCCTGGGAATTTCTGAAAGGCAGTGTTATAATTTTAGTGGTGAGAAAGATATAGGGCTGAAGTTGGCTCCAGAGCAGAATGCTTACTTAATATAAAGAATAAAACTTGTTCCATCTGTGTTTTTCAGCAGAGAAAAGAAGTAAGTTTGTATAAATGGCTTTAAATGAAATGGACCTTTTGTGAGGGGGGGAAAACAACAAGCAACAAACTTTATAAATTTGTTTTTGATCTTCACCTGAATTTCAAAACTGTTAATCAAAACTTAGCCATCAGATTTTCACAGAAATGCTTACAGCTGGGAGGTGAACCACCACAAAAGGCTGCCTCTTTTCCTCCCACTTGGTGCATATCATTTCCTCAGAGGACTAGAGCACAGCATAGACTGGAGAGGAAAGCCCTTTTCATGATCCATATACAGAAGATTTTTTTGTCCTTGTGCCTCCTTATGAGATGATTATACCATTGTATTGGCATGTCACATCATGCCATCCCTTGAGATGAAGTCCTCAACCTCCAGTCTGATTTCTCCCATTTTTCCTATGTAGAAAATATTTGACTGGTTGAAAATGAAAAAAAAATCATGTGTATTTCCACAGGAATAGGATGAGTGTAGTCTCTTTAGAATAGGTTTCTTTTCCTAGCCTGCAATCCCCTAGCTGAACAGTCCTCACAGCTTTTGCAAGTTCATTTTCAGCCTACACAAAATGACAAGCTTGTTCTGGGCACTGTTGCTCGGATCATTCCCGAGATTCTCCAGCAGCTACTACTTCAGTGTCTTAATAAGGCAGTACCATGGCTGGGGAAGACAAGGAGATGGATTTTCTAAACACTGGCTACACATGGATTCCTTTTATGGTCCAGCTTGCACAGTGGGGTATTCCTCTGAAGGTCAGAGACACGGATAACAAAGTGCTTCCCACTGCAGCTTGTTTTTTGAGTGCAGGCATCATGTGTCTGGTGCCACACATCCAGGCTGTTCTGAGAAGGAGAAAGAAATAGATGGATAGGGAAATGTAGAAAGAAGGGAAAAAAGCAGGGCCTGAAGTTCTGTGTATTTTGTATTGCTGCACTCTCTGGGGCTGCAGGATGTGTTTGTGACTATCATGTGGGGAATGTGTGTGTGTGCTGATATTCTGCAAAAAATGTCCCTAAGAATCTCCTCTGTAGGATTTCAGGGATCAGGTCATGCCACAGCAATACCAAGGGCAAATTTTCATGTCATGGCTGCGAATTTGGCTCTTCATTCTCCCAGCAAAATGAGACAGAGTGCTAATGACCTTTTCAAACCAGTGAGTTATGATAGCTGGAGGGTTTGTCTGTGCTGGAATGCCACAAGATGAATTTGTTTAAGGAAAAGGTTTAATTCTGCCCCCCTTCCCCTTCTCTCTTATACAAGCTAGAGAGTCTTTTCCCTCATTAGCATGTAATCATCTTAGACTGGAGGGTTGAGTAAGTTCCTTCAGGGCTATAGTCTCATTTCCCACCCAAATTTTTGATGGAATGGATGAGTCATTTCAATATTCTAACGAGAAGGAATATATTGGTGATTAAATTAATATGAGAAAACCTCCTACTGAGTAATGAAAATATCATCATGTTTTTTCAGGCCTGAATATAAGTGCAGGGTATACATAAATTGAATGAAGAAAATATATCTTCAAGGCAAACCTGAAATGTTTAGGCAAATTCAATGGACCTGTAATCTAATATTTCGTTTACTGATTATTATCAGATGGACTAATACAGTACCTAATAAACTATGAAGATAATGAAAGACTTCAACTGTGTCACCAGCTCTGACACTGTTTGAGTAAAGAGAAGTGCTGGAAGGTGTTGTTTTGGTGACTCACATCTTGAATGTCTAACTTTCTTCATCTGTTTCCCTGTTGCTTTGCTGGCTCCATCCTGATTTCACCTATCGTGCTCACATTATACTTACAATGAGATCCTGATGTACTGCCTTTGATATCATTATAGGTCTTGCATGCTTGTGGTTATGCTGACTTTGGAGGAAATGTGACTTCTCAGTCTGTTGGCTGCATGGTTTTGCTGGATATAATATCTTGCTTTGAGGAGATAAAGGCATAAGTGCACAGAAGTGGAGCGAAGACCACAAAACATGCAGTTTAGTTGATGAAAGCTTTTAAACTCCTGTCCTTGCTTGAAGATAACAGAAGAATTCTGAAATTCAAGCAAATATCAATGAAATATGTTTTAAAGCAGGGTAGATCTAGGAGGAAAGGGTTGGCTGCCAGTTAAACTCAGGGGACCCATTTAACAGGCCACGTCAAAAATTCAAAGCTATTCCATGTTAAGTTGTGTTCTGTGTTTCAAGGCTTGCCCTCGTTTCAGTCTGAATCTTGTTTTCAGTGGTTTTGCATGTTTAGTAATTACTCTGGATTTCAGGGATTGGTATAACTGAGAGCAGAGATCATCTGTCCCATCCTCATCATACTGCTGGAAGAAAATACTGGTAAGATGTCTTGGTGACTAGGAATGACTTTTCAATCACCAACCCATCTTCATTTATTTATTGGTTGTTCTTCCCTTAACTTGGGCTGTACCCTGTCATCAGTTTTTAAGCCAAATTCTTTATGGAAGTCAATAGGGAGTCCTGCGCAAAGGGAAATGACATAATGTTGCCCTTTAGTCCTACCTACAGAGAAGCAGACTCGGGAAACATACACATTTTCCTAATTACCAAGCACTGAATTTACAGCATGTGTTCATTTTCTATCGACATCCGGCAGCTACCCAACATATTGTAAATTCGACCGTTTGTATTCCAGACAATTGTTTTTAATAAAAATATTCTGGATGTTGTCTTTATTTGGCTTGCATATGGTAAATGTTGAGGTCTTCAGTCCTCTGAGGTAAAGAATGTGCCATTTTAATGGGCAACATGGAGTGTTCTTAGCTAAAAATATTTCCTTGTCCCACTGGAGTGCAGGATTTTGTAGGCTGCCACCTTTTACACAACCGGTAATTGCATTTTGCTGGAGATGTGTGTCTCTATAGTTTGTAAAACACTTTTGATATGAAAGATGCTTCTGTAAATGTAAGCTATTATCACGTGAACTGTCACCTTTCACAAGGAAAGGGTTTCTGTGTTCATGGCCTACTTCTGTAGTGCCTTCACATTGTTCTTCTGCAGCACAGGATAAACAGAGTTGCAGAATGGGTTTAAAATTAAGACTTTCCTAATAGGACAACCTCTTTGCTAGTTAGGATTCAGACTCTTTGAAGCTTAAATTCTTAATTAGATGAAGTAAGGATGTAAGCATAAAGAAATCTGGCCAGAGCAGACTGCTTGAAATGTAGCCGAAAGTGATTCCTTCTGTTGGGAAGAGTAATGCCATTTTTACTGCTTTTACTCTTTCTTTTAGCACTGTAGTGCCTCTCGTGATGAAAGCTGCTTTGTACATCTCCATAACCAGAGCATCTGGCATCATGTCAATTATTTACTAAATGTATATATCCCTGCATCATCCTTTTAGCAGGGCAGTGCTGTTCCTTTAGCTTTCCGAATCGGGAATGACGAGGGATTCGGCCACAATCAGAGGGAATGTATTAATGTTTTTTGCTTGCCTCTTTGCTTATCATATCTTCTCCAGGCTTCAGAGTTTGGAGAATGTGGGCCTGGATGATTTGCACATCAGTTTTTAGCACCTGTACTTCGGTACAGGCCAAAGGTACAGGCTTCTCCTTTTAGAAGGAGAAGCCATGGAAAGCAGCCTCAGTCATAGACTTCAGGAATCCTTCTCCATAAGTTTTAAGGTCTTTGGAGGTTGGCCCACCTTTGTTACATTTAATAAGAGCTGTGTGTTTTATTGCAGGGAAAATTGCATGTGGAGCCACTGCTTATCTCTGCCACTCACTGTCTGCTCTTGGATGTTGATAGGGACATATTGCAATGTGTCTGCTGATGACTTCTCCTGGCACGGGAGGGTGATAAGGTGGACAGCCTGATAACGTTGGACTTCTTGGCTGTTGGATGGCTGGCACTGAGATGGCATTAGGTGATTTGCATAGGCTACAGGGCTTTTATGGAGCAGCTGTGTTCTTAATAAACATTTTCAGAAGCTGGAGAGGAGTAACACCTCCTTGTAACCCCTTTCCACTGGATTTTGTGGGATTTCACCTCTACAGATTTTGGTTGAGGAGGCTGAAGTGTCTTTCGAATACCTGTGCGAGCTTTAGAGTCACATCTTGAATGGTCAGTGGATAGGGCACTTTAATGTTGCTGAGCATCTGTGTGAGAGGAGGATGTGGAAGACATCTGGAGACTTGTTCTGTCCAAAACTAACAAACATGATGCTGAAATTTTGGGAAAGCAATCAGAAAATAGGGCATGAGCAATACCAGACCCTTTGACTGAAGGTACTCCTCTGCCATTTGTGAACTGGATTCATCATCTGGGATAGCAGCTATGGCCATATCAGATTAGTATTTTTCCTTGGTTTTGTCTTCCTCTTTTCTCCTTTTTTCTTAAACCAGAACCACGGCCCTGTTTCTTGTAAATGTGCCTGTGTCATCACGGGTTTAGGCTGTCATAACACATTTTACCTCAAGCTCCATCTTTAATCACTTAGTGGCAGACCTGGGAATAGAAGCCATGTCTCAGCCACAGGACCACATCGTCTCTCCAAGGCAGAGAACAGCTGGGAGCTTTCTTACAGAACAGCCTGCTCTGCAGTTTGTTTGCAAGCTGTACTTTGGCTCTCTCATAGACTGGGGCAAATGCAGCTTTACCTTGAAGCAAAGAGCAGTCTGAGCCTCAAAAGACATAGAAGTGCTGCATTGTTTAGGCAGAAGAGGGAAATGTGGCAGCTGAGCCTGTGCATTTAGTGGATGTTGGGAACAGATAATAAATTAAGACTTTCAGGGGTGAAAAAAAAAGGTTGCTTATGTAACTCGAATCCATTTGTTAGACTTCCTCCTCCCTAGCCTCGTTCCCCATTATTTATCAATTAAATATGCTGAGAGTAGTGAGCTGCTGACCACAAAACTGGGGGGGGGCTGGGGGGTGGGATAATAGTTGTTATCCTGTTCCAAAAGCTATAATATGGATACCAGAAAGAATGAGAGTCAGATGTAGATGATGCTGTTGAGTTGCCATTGGTAGAACAGAATGTACTGTACTATCCAGCTATGGTTGTTGCTGTGTCTAAAACCATACACTATGAGTGAAATGTGGATGTCAGTCTGCAGCACTCGTGCGGTTTATAGGCTCCTCATTACGTTGCTAAACTGTGTGCAATAGATTAAACTACCATTAAAATTCCATGTCTCAAACCAGCTTATTTTGCTGCACAGACTTTCCTCTGCGTCCACTGAGAGCTGCATGCAAGTGAAGAGAGTCTTATCATTCAGGCACCCCAAGGTGCCTGTTTGCTATTCCTACTGTCAGCAAAATTCTGATTGACTTCATGACAAAAACTGGATGAAATGCTTGTAGGCTTGTTTTCCATGAAAACCTGGATGGGAGATGGGGAGCTAGGAAAGAGTGCTGAAAACTGGGAATGCTTATCCCAAACCCTTTTTCATGTATGAAATTGAAGGGGAGGGGGACAAATTCTACATTTCCTGCAAGGTGACAATGAGCGGCTCTGGTTTTCTCCAGATGGAGAACATTCTCTGAAGATTGCTCCATTAAGAAGTAAGGGTAGAGGCCTTGCCTTCACTGAGCTGTGACCCTGGTGTCCCTAAATTGTGCTTAGTAACCCCTCTTTTGCTGTACTTCAAATCAGTGTTTTAACTTAGGCCGTCATAACACATTTTACTAGGTGTACTTAACTTCAAATCTGTTTTTTCAGTACTATTTGGAGTCACAAATTGGAAACCAACATCAAAAACTTAAACTAAATGTGAACTTGAAACTTGTTTAAGCTGTTATTCTTGAACAGCAATTCAGTCCAAATAATGACTTTTAAAAGTCTTTTTTTAATTCAAATATTAACTTGAATTGAACGAGCCAAACTGAAACCAAACTAAAGCTGAGCTGAAAAGTATACATTAGTTGAACTTTATGAGCAGAACTGTACTGCAAAGTTGCTTACACATGTGCAGTGAAGGGAAAGACCTCTGCTCTGAAATTCTTGCAGTCTTAATTAACACAGGGTGTGCACAGCTGATTGACAGTGAAATGGCAGAACACAGAGTCAGGCAATTAACAATAACACAAACTGTGGTCATGACTCATCCGATTGACTGCGGAGTCATTGGCAAATGTGACCCAGACACAGGGACTGCACTGAAAGACAAGTTTTATAGGAAGACTTGGAAAGAGACAGAGCAAGATCTCTCACCTACCTCTACACTCCAAGAAGTTACTGCTTACCTGAGAGAAGAAGGAAGGACACAGTTCCTTGGGAGAGTTAGGGTCGGGCATTTGTGACCCTGTTAGACCCATCTAATGGGACACATGCCCTTTGTCATGTACAGGTGTGGGGATCCCTTACCTCACTTGGATCACAGGTGTACCTTGTCCTAAAAAACCATACCAGCAGTTGCAATCTGGTATCATAGGTTACCTCAGTGAAACCTCCCATGGATTTTAAAAGTATATTTACCAGCAGTTTTATTTTTCCTATTTCAAGGCTGAAGGCAACCAAAACAATAAGAATATATGTTGGCAAGTACAGGGAGTGATCAGACCAACGCTAGTTAAAAGATTTAAAAGTGGAAGAACATACTAGGAAGAGTAAATTTTTTAAGCATCTCCCATGAGTCGAGTTGCTGGCACACGACTCTGCCGCAGGTGGTTTCCCAGTGGTGCAGGATCATATCCACGGCGTGGGGGTCCTAACGTGGTCCCTCCCTGGATTGTCCCAGGCAATCCCGGCTCCAGATTTGCTGTGAGAGAGCTCCTGGGCAATCAAGGTGGAGCTGAGAAACTCACACACTCTTTATTTCAGCTCAGCACCTTGCCTCGCAGTGCTCAGGTGTCGGCCTTTATGACAACGGGTATTTGGCCCGTGATAAATGCACCAAGGGGTTTTTTCTTCCCTCCCTTGAGCACTTAAAGCTCCATTGTCAGTATTCAGGAAAGCCGTGTTTAGACTGAGTTGGAAACAGGTACCAAGGCGGCTAGCTGACGCAAGAGTGGTTTATTTTCCATTTTAATAGTTCTTTAAACAGGTCCCGCATTTGTATATAGCTCCTTTGTTGGAATAAAAATCTTTGTTGGAGGCTACCAGACAGCTATAAATAGCTGTCGTGAGTATTTATGCTGAGGATAATCTCAGGAGAAGATATTTTTAACTTTGCACATTGTTTAGAGTAGGAAATTCTTTTAATGCCCACATTTTCCATTCCCAGTGCCATTAGCTTTTCCCCACCCCCTCTTATGATGTGTGCCTTGCTCGCTCTTTCTCCCTCTTATTTCCTTTAAGGTTCAAGCTTACAGCCAATCCGCTCCAGAGGCAGACTTGAGTTTATTATTTTTTTAAAGGAAAATGCTAACTTTGGCCTTTTGTGACTGTGTGGGAATTCAGTTCGTTTCATGGGGCTATCAGAATGTAAACGAGATATCTCACCAGGCTTTCACCGTAAACTGGGTAATGAATGAGCACTTTATTTCTCTTGCCCGTGGAACCCATGTGCTTGTTAGAATAACAGTGGCCAATCTATTTTATACTCCCACAGAAAGCATTCCACTTTTTTTTTGGCAAGTTTGTGAGAGCTGCTACTTGTACCAATACTTAAGTTAATGCTGGACCAGGAAAAAAATAAAATAAATGCATTATGCTGAACTATACTTAAAAATATGGTCCACAGCAAAGCTTGTTCTTACACAAGTCAATATATAATTGCAATCTACAAAATCATCAAATATGTGTTAAGTTGAAAGTCAGGTGTAGACTGTGGGCCAGATTGAAAGCAGGTATAATTTGACACAATTTGAAGTGCAGCCTTTGAGAGAAGTTCACTGTTTACCTGTGATGCAATCTAGTCAGACCTTTTTTTATATTTTCACGATTCTTTTTAGTCTTAGAAGAGACTGACACATGCAAAGCCTAACAATGAATGGGAATTAGGTAGCTTCTAGACAGGGGAAGCCTAGATTGTCAGTATGAAGGATTATTTGACAGCAAAAAATAGGTGAGGTCTGTCCTGGACATAGAGTCAGATTTTAAAAGGTATTTCAATACCTCGTGAGATTTGCCTTTGAAATCTCTTTTGATCTCATGGGGCTGCACAGAAGACAATCTGTGTGCTCTTGAAAACCTCACCCAGGCTCCCTGCTACTGCCAGCAGCCCTGGAGCATCTTTTAGCCTGTATGAGGGGATGGTGTTTTTTTTGAAGATGAATGATATTTCAAGCCTCTCTTTCTCTGCACGGTTGATAAGGATTTGTGGCCTGTAACCTACCTGCCCTTGCTTGTAAAACAGTGCTGTTGACTTCATGGGGATTGTATTTGTGTTTTTGACAGCTCATGTTATTGTTAGTTTGGCTATTTTATTTGTGTTTTCCCCACAAATATGTAGGCAGATGTGCACACATACCCTGCAGTTTTGAAATGTGGCTGTGCTGGAGGCAAGGGCTGGTGGCCACACAGCTCGTTTGCTGCACTAGTGGTTAAAGAAAAGGAATTGTGAGGACAGGAAAATTAAAAAAACCCCTGCACTGCAGACTGCACCTAGATTTGGCCTGCTGAGTGAGTAGTGTCATGATCACAAAGATCAGGGCTTAATTTCCCATCTGTAATGCTGTTTGCCTGAAGATCAGAGTTTATTAAACATTACTATTAAACAGAAAATTTGACTTTCCAGGCTATGTAAATGTTAGAGAGAGGTGCTTGGTGAGTGGAGAGAGGCTGAGTGCTCAGATACACCTCGCTAGGGAAGCTGTGGCCTGTGCCAGGCAGACCAGCAAAAGGACTGGGACCTTCTGCCCAAAGGCAGATTTTTGTAGTCTCGGAAGGTCTTTGCTGAAAACCATCAAGAACCCACCTGGATAAGAACCCTGGGAAGTACAATAGGAAATATGCAGTAGCTCAGCTACTCTGGGGTAACTCCTGCAGGCAAAATCCAGGAGAAAAAGCAACAACCAGATGGAAGCAGGACTTGGTGTTGTGCCTTGCTGCAGAGTCAGTACTGGCTGTGTTATTGCAGCACGGAGGCCAGAAACCATTGGAGGTCAGCAAGAAGAAAGGTGGTGGATTGCAGCCACAGAGATGTCTTGACTCCCAAGCCAGAGATGGCAGGGTGTGTCCCGAATGGAAGTTTTCTGCATGTGCCACAGCCTTGACTCAGAGGTGGTTTTGCTGAGTTAGCTTGCAAGGGTGCCAGGTGTGATGAGTCCACTAAAACCTGGCTGCAGACCTCCAAGCTTTTGACATTCCCAGTTTATGGGATGTAGTCAAATGATTTCTTTCACAGTTACCTTGCATTTCTTATCTGATGAAACTGTGGCTTTATTCAATCTTAGTATTTTTCTCCTTTCTCTGTTGTCCAGAATGTGACTAGATCAAATTTCTCCCTTCTGTCATGGCCATTAGTAGCTTAATATTTTTTTTTACGTGAAGCTTTTTTCAACAATAAAATCTCTCCCAGACTGTAGTTATATAATATTCAAGGTCACAGTAATCATAACAGAATCTGCCTCGCTTAGTAGGACTGTGGTCATGGAAATGAAAATGCCCTGGCAGGATTTTTTTTTTGCAGGATTTTGCTACTGCACACATAATTCATGAGACTTGATCCATGAAAGATGATGCCATTTTTAGGCCCATTGCATTGAGCTGTTTAGTATCCTAAATTTTTTAGTTGTGAGGTAGAAGTAAAAAGCCTTTGGGCTTCTTCTCACAGAGCCTAAGGAAAGAAAAATGTTGAAACTACAGAATTTTTTGATATTTCTGTTGTATGCACACTAAGTGGCTTCGAATCCAAAGTGTCATATGATTAAAAATCAGTGTGTTTATAGATGTACAGGGTCTTCCCAGAGATGTTTTGTGTTATTATTCCTTGGTTTCCCTCTATGTCCTCCCCGCTGTCTTCTCAGCACCACTGTCCTCCATCTCTAGTTCACAATCATCCTCACAGGAGCTATTCATGTCAGAGGAAAAGCTTTAATGTGCCTTTCGTGGTTTCACTGTGGATGGAGGAATGGTGACCCAGGGGGAAGCTGACCAGCTGTAAAACTCGTGGCATTTTCTTCATTCATATTTTTCTATTTCTGATATTCTTTTTTCTCTATCCCAGATGCCTGGGGATATATTTGGTCTTTGAAAATTGGGAGGCCGTATGTGATAATTTTCAGAGAATGTCAGAACAAGAAATTTGGTGCAAATTTCACTGAAAGAAGAACTTGTTGCCAAAGGGATCTCCTCTTCAAGTGTCTTCTGACATGAAAATACAACTCAGCCCTCAGTATTGAAAAGTTTATTGTAAACAAAGAGCTGTGTCCACTCACTTGCTGCTTATGGGCTCCCCTCCATGAAGTAAACACAGGATGTGATTGCCTGGGGGCCCTGTCATCAGTGAAGCTGCATTAAGATTGAATTTGGCTTGATCTTTGTCAGGAGCTGTCTAGCATAGCTCCTTGCCAAAGGTGACTTCAGCAGACACATAGGCACTGCTGAAACATAGCCACTGCTTGATCAAACCTTTTGTTAAAGTCTTCAAGAGCAATTAGACCTGGTAATGGTTGATACAACACTTACGTGGTAAGAATTTGTGCTGCAGACATTCTTCTGTGCCCGGTCTCTGTGGGGAAGAGCAAGGAGGGCTCCTTTCCTTGGTTAGTGTTATCTCTTTAGGATGAGCTGTAATAGCTTGGGTGGTTATCTCTGCAATCCTTTGTGCTCCCACTGCCAGCATGGCAGGTGCTCCCTTCAGCACCGTCTAGAAGTCTGCTAAAAGTCTTTCATTGCTGTTGCTAGTCCAGATTGAGCCTTTGACTGTTGTAAAAATACCAGCGCTTTAATAGCAGAAGTAGATGTGTGCCTCCTTGGACTGCAGTGTGACATGAAATACCAATATCATTGCCACGTTTTCCCTGGGTAAGGATGCCTTCAAAATTTATGTGGTGGCTTCTAATCCATCTGTGTAGGCTACAGCACTTGGACTTGTATATGCTCATTGCTGTCAGCAGGATTTAAGGAAGTTTTGAAGAGCTTTGCTGTGTTGCAGCCTGGAGGGTTTAGAAGTGCCCCCTTGCATTTCTGCAGGAAGTCTGCACAGGATTAGACCCAAGTTTTAGTCAGATCAGCACATTTTCATCAAAACAGGCCCTGTTTAATTCCACCAATGAAAACACGGAGGGCATATGATTTCTGGTACTGCACAGGTGTGCTGGAAGTCACCTGAGGTGTGGGGAGACTTCCCCGTAGTGCAGCAAGGTGACAGCGTGCTATGCAGTGGATGGAAATTGCTAGAGAGTAAAAACACTGCCAGAACAAGAATTTTTGCTAACTGGTCTGTGTTGAAGTGATGCCTGACTGTGTCACCCTAAGGCCTTGGTGAGGCATTGCAAATTTCTTAAAATTCTGGGTTGTATTCTGAAAATATGGTAGTGGTGGCTACATTTGTTTGTAGTGTTCCGTGTAATTTGATGGCAGTTTTAAAATTATTTTGAAAAAGTGTTTGACATCAGTAAAAATATTCAAATCTTAACTTCAAAATAAATACAGGATCTTGTAAACATGGACAAAGGTAAGGGCACCATAGAGTATCACAGTAAGAGACCCAAGACTGTGCCAATAGTGGTTAATTTCCAAGGAAGCATTAATTTCCTTTTCCTGTTTTTCAGGAATTTTTATGTGTAGGAGAAATGCCCCTGCTGCATAAACATTTTTTAAAAAAATGGCATTAAAGGGCATGAACAAGAGCCTGAATCCAAGCGTTTTGCTAGTACTTAAAGAATCTTTGTTTAACTAGTTTCCCTTTTTTTTTTTTTTTTTTTTTTTTTTTTTTTTTTACATAGCTATAATATGGTGGAGCCAAGATCAGTATAGGGCAAATGTGGCCAAAACCCAATGATGAAATAATAATATCTGCCTGTCCATCATAAACTGCTCTGTTTCCCTGCCTAATACTTCAGCTAAAAAGAAAAAAGAGCCAAAGCAGGAAGAGGAAAGGATCCTTTTCTTTCCTCTGCAGATACAAGAGGGCAATTTGATCCCAGGTTTGGGTTCACTTCTCACCATATTTACTTTGGGGACATTTGTCAATCTTCTTCAGGGAACATAAGAAACACCAGGTGATGTTTGCATCTGTGAATATCATTTGGAGGCGGCAATCATGTGTGCTGGGCGTGTGGACTGCATGTGGTTGCCTGGATAAATAGAGGAGCACATTTGGTGTAAACAGGCTAAAGTAGACCCAGAGACGAGGGCTGGAGCACCTCCTAACTGCAAGGGGATCTGACGTCACTTGGTGTGGAATACAGACCAGACTGGAGTGACTGTCTTCACTGGTGCTCTACCCCATCAATAACACCTTCTTAAAACAGACTGAGAGGAACTGGTGCATTTGGTGGAATAAAGGGAAGTTACAGAATTAATAAAATTCTTTGTGTGTCGGAAGGGTGGGAACATCTATCACCCAAAGCAGAAGAACTTGATCCACCTGGGACTGCTCTCAGCCATCCCGTTGCTGGTAGCATTTGAGCTGATGCACATTTGTGGGTGGTGAGGCCATCCCTCTGCTTTCTTTTGCAGCAGCTGCCACCATTGCTCTTCCTGCCACAAATGCCAAGAGCCAGAGAAAGCTGGCTCCTATTCTTAGACCTCATCTTGAGTCTGCAGAGTGGGCAGTGGCTCTACACATGAGCTCTGGGACTCATTGGGACAAAACGTGTCCCAGTCTTTTAGTGTCAGATTTATTCAGCTGGTAAGTGGTCCAGACAAATTCAGTGTGTGAAGTTGTGAGATGTATCATTCATTTGCTTTTTACCTGCACTAGGTTCTGTTTTTCTTGAAGGGGGCTCTGGTCAGATATGGTAGTAGTAAACATGTAGAAACAAGGCACAGCATCTGATATCATTGTGGCTTTGTGGAGAGTTGGATTGGAAATGCCATTATCCAGCCGACCTTTTGGGGAAGAACCTCGCCACATGGAAGGGGATAGCTGGTCATTTGTGTTGATTCAGTCAAGCAGTCTGTATCCCACCTGTGTTTGTGAGCAATCTGGTCACAAATGAAGAAAGATAAAGCAGAATTTCGAGAAATGTTTAAAATCACTTTAAATAACGGATGTTTTCTTAATTTACATGACCTCTCTAAGCCTCTTAGGAGAAAGCAAGTCGAGTGACTCAGCATAAGGTAGCAAAGATTATTCTTAATGTTTGGATCTTGGTCCTGTCTCCTTTAATCCTGATTCAGTGGCACAATTCCCACAGATGAAGACACTTAAGTAATGATTAAGTGACCTCTTCATTTCAGGCACTTCCTTTAGAACCCTCTGCTTGGTTGTAAACATAGGTAGACAAGATTTTGGAGTTTAGATGCATTCAAAAGATGGGAACAAATCAGTTTTCTTTCTATGCAGAGTTCCTAGTTTCCTTACCTGAAGTTTAATTATATTGTTAAAGAATTTGGTAGGCGTTCCCCATTTGGTTTCTAGATCTCTTTCTGCCACAGTTTAAAGTGCATTATTTTCTGATCCCAGCTATCTGAAAGTCAATAGGAAAAAAGCTGTTGGTTTGAGGTAAGTGTAAAAGAACTGCCCTAAATGACACTGCCACAGGAAGACAATGGATAGAGGAACCATGTCTGCAACTGTGATTTTCCCTTATTACTGATTTTTCCAATCCATCATGCTGCATACATTTGGGTTCATCAAGTAGCAAAGGACTGTAATGCACAGGGCCAAGCCTGCAGAATTAGGGATGCTCTGGCAATCTGATTTTGGCACGCTGAAGGTATATTCTCCCTGTAAGAGGTTTTTCTCCTTTGCTTTGTGCTTGATTTTTGTAGACAGTCATGTCCGGTGACGTGTGCTGGATTGACACAAAATATTATGATTGTATGTAATGTGTGTTACCATTGTAAGCATGGATGTTGTGTATGAAAAGAGCTGCTTGTATCTCCAGCCAGGCACACTGTACAATTATTTCTGATGTGTCTGAGAGCTGCACATACAAATGGCACTTGAGCTTTGTGTCCTTCACCTCTGGATGAAAGCTACCCTTCTTTATTCAGTATTTGCTGTGCTTGTTTTGGTGGCTTTTTTTGGGCAGGAACCAAATAGTTTTTGTAACTTTCAGAATCTCTGTGGTAATTTTTGGTCAGGAAACCTTTTTACAAGGTTTTAACTCCTACTTTTGAAAGTGTTTCACTTCTAAGTGAGGTAAGTGCTTTTGGGGAATTTCACATAAGTAATTATTCTATTATACATTCAAGATAATAGGAGAGAAAGCTGAAATGAACTTGTTGGAAGTGGTGTAGGTAGAGTATGCTGTAGGTTGAGGTAAATCACAGCCCTCTCTTTAGGATTCAGCTGCTGTTTACCTCTTTTTAATAATATTTGCTCTTCCTTTCTTTGTGATATTTTGGCACATCATGGGGACCACGTTAATTACTACTTAATTCAGCGGGTTTAGATTGTAAATCTAACTTATGAGGTGATGGGGTAGGAAAAATGGTCCTGTGGCCCAGTCTCCACTAGGACAGGGAACTGAGAATCCGGGAAGAGACTATGGCCTGTGTGATGTTGAGCATGTGGCTGGGATGCTGCCTGGTCTTTCCATACACCGTGTGAGACTGGGCAAGGCTCTGAACTCCCACTCCTTTAGCTGTGCTTTTAAGGAAGGATTGTGAAGCATCTGGCCCTCAGCTAGAAAGTCAGAAGGCAGGAAATGCCTTTGCTCGTAGCATTTGCCAGCTGTGGTTTCTGGTATGTTGGTGGGTGAGTTCTCAACATGTCCATCTTGATAAGAAAATGCCTAAAGCCAGACCCTGCTCGTCATTCATCAAAGGATCATTTTCTTTATCTCTAGTTTCAATTAAATGTAGAGTTTCTAAAAGCAAAAACGCACCGTGCTCCTCTCAGAACCACATTTAACCTCTTGAGCCTTGTTATGTGCATCAGGAGTAACTAAGTTACAGTTAAGGATCAGGGCTTATCTTCCCAGTTGAATCAATTTCTCTTGACTTTCTCCAGTGAATTTTGTATCCCCTGAAATTCTGCATGTCATATCTTATCATAGGTCTTTTCAGGGAAGATTTTAGAGAAAAAAATACAACAAAAGGTTATAATGGTTCAAAAAGTGTCCCTATTTTCTTTTCGTAAATTGTAAAAATGTGAACATAAAAATAGTCTCCTGTCTAGTGAATATTATGATTCATATTTTTCCTGCTAAGGAAGAATGGAGAAAGAAAACATCCCATAATTTGATTGGGTTATTTGAGAGGTATATAGTCTGGGGTTTGTGTTTTTGAGAAGTACACTTTTAAAAAATGTGTTTGGGATTCAAATGGAAGGGTGTGGACAAAGTTGGGTTTTGGAAAAAGACTATATTTAGGAAGAATGCATTTTAAATAATGCTGATAGGAATAAAATACCAGTGAAGGATCACACTACGCTTGTTTCTTTTCTGTACAGTTTCTTACACTCCCAAAGTATCTGCTGTCTACTAATCTTTGGGTTCAGAACTGGTCCAGGCCAGCTATTTTTGTATAAGTTCCCAAGTGTTGTAGATGTTAATTTAAATTGCATCGAGCGATGCAGGAGTCTTTGTCCATGGTGGTGTTCAGAGAGGCAGGACCTGCTGCTGGTCCCTTGCCATGGTTGAGGGGTGGCATCTCCACTGGGAATTGCTCCAAGCCCTTGGAGCCACAGTGCAGGGTGAAGCCCACGCAGCCACGAGTGTTTCTCCCAGCTGTGTATTTCCAACATTAAAAAGGAGCTAAGTTTAATCACAGAACATCACATCAATAGTTGTTATCTTACTTGTTGGCAGACCAAAACGAATTCAAATTAAACTAATGGTTTAATGCTTCCATCCTGCTATTAGGTTCTACCTTGGCATTTGGAGCTGAAGGGATTTTTCTACTTTCTTTGTATTCTGAAGTCCTTTCTTAGTCTTAAGCTCAGAATTTCACAGCAACTTCAGTGTAAATAAATGAATGCTGAGGAAAAAGCTGCAAACCTTTCTCAAAATGAAGAAAATGTTGCTCTCAAGTATTAGAAGTGCTTGAATTCCTGCCAAGTTTCTGAAAATGCTTCTGACTCCTTTCTTTCAGAATTTTCTGAAATGTTTATTTGAAACGTATTTTTAATATTTTTGAAGAGTTCTAGTGAATTAAAATGTCTAGTGGCCATTTTAGTGAGATATTGCTAATTATTCCCATGGAAACCTTGAAATGTCAGAAGCTGAGTGCAAAGGTGATGCCCTAAGAACAGGTTTGTCTTCAGTTGCCTTTGCTTTGGAATGATAGAAAATTCCCTTTCTGAATGTAAGTTGTCTAGATTGGAAGGGTAAGTTCTGTTATAATGGCTAATTTTAGGAGGAAATTTGTAATCCCGCATATGCTTTAATCTCTTCCGAACCTCTAAATCCTGTAAGACCCCCTGTAGGAGGAGTTCCTGGAATCCTTCCCATCCCATGAGGTTTATTCATAAAACGTGACACTCTGAAGCTGTCTCTCAGGTCACAAAACATCATCAGGGCATGAAAGTATAGCCACAGCTCTAAAACTCAGGCTGCAGCTTTTGGCAGATCTGGAAGGGGAGGTTGGCCATTTGAAAAAGAAAATTATTTTTCTTTGTAGCTAGTGGTTGATATTTCTCTATGTAAACTGGACTGCTACTGACTCTTTTGATAGCTATTTTATTTAAATCTCCTTGAAGACAAGCCTGTCAGCTGTTTTGGGGAAGGTTACATTTCTCCTAAGCCATTTATTGTCATATTTTCCATCTTTCTATGAGGAACTGAGTTGAAAGGGAAGGCTATTGGTTAGGGGCAGATTGGGGAGAATGCAAACTCATCCCAGCCAGTGAGAGCTGACAAGGACTGCTTTTATGTTTAGTGGTGGCAAAGGGGATTTTCCTGTTCTTTGAGTAGCAAAAGAACAGCTGAGGTTCAGACCCTTTCTTCACCATCCTGCAGCACACCAAAAACCCCTACGGGCTGGTGCAAATTTGGCAGAGGTCTGTTTTCATACGCAGCTCAAATCCTTGAGAACACTGTGCAGTGACATGGGAGACCCAGGAGAACTGAACAGGGATGCTGATCCTTGTGAGACTGGCCAAGCTATTTGGTTTCAAAGATTGTGAGAAGAAAGTAATTCAGTATTTATCAGTTTCCCTTAAACACAGGTGAGCACTCACAGTTGCTTTTCCTGCTATCATCTATCACTACAGATGGGAAGAAATCAGGGCTTGAGAGTTTACTCAGACCTGGCCTATCCTGATGGTGAGAGGTATGACCAGAGAGCCATTGTCCAGGAGGAGCTAGGACGGAGATATGGAGTGCCTAAAAGAGTTGTTCACATGGTGTTTTTACTAAATTATAACAGGTTCCAAGGACTTCAGTGAAGAAATAAGTATTAGCTCTTGGGTATGCAGGAAATAACAGAGAAAAGATATAGCTGGGTCTTTTATTACACTGGAGTAATTGAAGCCTTCAGATCATTATGCCCTGATGCACATGCTGTGATGCAATTACTGAACATTTATCATGGAATCAATTAATTTGGAAAAGACCTCTGAGATCGGGTCCAACCTGTGACCAAACACCACCATGTCAACTAGACCGTGGTACTGATCCAGGCTTTCCTTACACACCTCCAGGGATGGTGACTCCACCAGCTCCCTGGGCAGTCCATGCTGATGTCCAATCACCTTTCTGAGAAGAAATTCTTCCCAATGTCTAACCTGAACCTCCCCTGGTGCAGCTTGAGACTATGTCCTGTGCTGCTATTTAATTTCTTGATGCCCTTATATGTCTATTACCATGCAATAAATTACTTTTTTCTTCTTTTGAAAGCCCCTGCAGTGCAGAGAGCAACACCTGTACCTGGCAGAGTCCCAGCTGCCTGCCTGCAGGGGGCAGAGAGGAATTCTGCTGTGCAGGGAAAGCTTTGCTCCATGGGCCAGGTGCAGTGGGGTTTGCATTTTCTTCTTTTCCCACTGCTTTCCTCTAAAACATGAGGCTGGAGGCAAGAATCCAGCCTTGATGGAGTGCCATCCTGATCTGATATGACAGGCCTTGTGGAAGTGTTCAGCCCCTACCCTTTGTTGCTTTCAAGAGGGAAATCCCATTAGATAACAACTGTACAGGTGAGACTGGAAGATTTTGTGTTTAGATTTCCCTAAGACAAGAAGAAAGTAAAGAAACCTTTTTGTGTGTGTGGTTTTGTTTTGGTCTCCTTCAAGAAAGGAGAACTGATGGAACAATAGATGTTAGATGTATCCTGTTTCTTGAATAGTCCGCGAAGTGTTGCACTTCTAACACAGTTTAATGTCCCGTTTGGTTCCTCCCTGGAAGAAGTTGGCAAGGCTTGCTGCACAGGGAGAGTAAGTTTGATGTGTTGCTAGGTCATCTTGGAAACTGAAAATGGGTTGGGAGAGGAGTGCTAAGGAGATTTATCAGACAGCAGGAGTTGTGAGTCTCAAAGTCAGTGCAGAGATTAACGTGCCGAAGAAACCTCTGTTGTGAACCACAGAAGGGAAGGGGTAACAGAAACAGCTCGGATCCACTCCTTGCCAGTTTGCTAAAGTGGATTTGAATGAAATTGAATGTATAACTAGCCCCTAATTTCCAAAGCATTTTTGTGTGGGTTTAGCAATCTGATTCCTGTCAAACCCAATGACTGTCATATTGACGCAAATACCAGGCAATATTTAGAAAATTTGGGAAAGGTATTTTGCCAAGCAAGAGAAAAACCCAACCCCTCTCTTTTAACATGCATTCCTATAGGAATCAGAAATACAGAAGGGAAAAAGCATACTGAAGTGTTGACCATTCTAACAAAAATCATACTATACTGGTCTTTTTTTGGATTTTTTTTTAAGTTTTCTACTGGCTGGAGGCTTTTGAAGGAAAGAAAAGACTCATCTTCTGTCTTGAATTAACTTTAATGATTAACAGAGCAGTGCAGTATGTGTGGTGCATTTTAATTAAATCAGAAGAGACATGATTTGGACAAGATTTTAGTTTCACTTTGAAAGTTATTAAATAAACTGACACTGTTTGCTCTCCAGAAGTTCCTGGGAGCATCCGGTTAGCTGGTAATCCCTGTGCAGCTAGTGAAATAAATTTAGCTGCTTCTAAAACACCTAAGGGCCAGTACCAGATATTAAAAATGACTGGTCCAGTCAGACAGGGGCATAACTCATCATTAACCTGCATGAAGCAGGGTCCTGGTCTGAGGATCCAGTTTCAGTTCAGGGATAACAAAGGTCCAAACTGAGTATTTCTGGTCGAGTTTGCATTTTGAATACCTCTGAGCTGTTCAAGTGGCGTAAGCTGTTGAACAGTTGCTGCCTTTGGTGGAATTCAGATGGGTTTTGCTAGCTGAGTTTATTGGGTTGTTTGTGAAGTGAGATCCTGGCTGGGGCTTGGATGCTGTTCACCAGTAAAATTCAGAGTATCATAAGATAGGAGCTTTTGGTACAGGAACGTCTCCATAAATTGGCCCAGCAGGAAATGCTCTTCTCCTTCCAGAGCTGTGAGCCTGTGCACACATTTATATCAACTCTCCCAGCAGAGAAGGATCAAGCCTGAAGCCTGGAATCAGACCCTGGCTTAAGACTGGAGCAAGACAGTGGATGCTCTTGCTGGCATGTGGTGGCACACAGGGGTGAATAGATCCAACATTTCACACTCTGAGTTTGCTGTTGTTTACTGATCTGCCTGTTGAGGAGCTGGGGCTGAGGCCTCCACCCATGCCCTCTCAGCTGTAAAATCAAGGGCAGAGCCTGTTTTGCCTAGAGATGCATCTATCATCTGTGTTTGTATCACACCTACCACATTGTGGCTCCTTCTGGCTTTTGTGGCCAAGCTTGAAGTGAATCGTTATCTCTGCAGCATGCCTCCAATATTTTAAAAATAACATTAATAATCTCATATAAAACCTGATATTGGAATTACCTATTGCCAGAAACAGTTCGGGCAAAGAGAACTTACATCTATGTTATTGGCAGCTTTCAGCAGCTTTCTGTTTTCTGGGCTCTGCAAGTATTATCCTACATGGCTGTGAGCAGAAGTCCTACAAGTTTGGGCTTTGAGTGTTATCCTTCACACTGCTAGAGCTGAAATTTATTAATAGCCATTATAATTCAGGTATAAATGAGAGACAGCAAATTTTAGAGTTTGAGAGCCAAAATAATAGTTTGCTTTTTATTGCTGTGAGAATTGGCATGTGTCCCTGAAATGCATAAAGTACAAGAGAAGGGGTGTGGAATTGTGTGGGGAAACGGTGGCCCTTCCATCTGCTGCTGGTGGTGGCTGAGAGAAATGGGCTCCTGCTCAGAGCAGGAGGGGACCAGAGTCTGCCCCTCACCTGTGGCAGTGGCAGGGCATAGGGAGAAGTGATAAAGCCTTTTGTGATTGCTTCCCTTGTACGCTTTCCTTCATTCCAGTTGTCCAGCGAGCAGAAGGTATCTGTGTCCTGGTGGTTATATGGACACTATTGTTTGGATCTCCATGTTTATTTGAAAGCACTGAAAACATGACATAAAACAAAAGCTATGATTTGGTGGAAATGGTCTCTCACACCCATGAAATGTTATGCTGCTTTATTTCTGGATTGTGCATTTCCCCATAAGTGACTGATAGAGAACGCAAACATCAGCAAATATGTTTTTCTAATCAAGTTTCGGTTTACAGTGGTAGTTCTCCTTGGATTATTATTTTAACACTTGTCTTGGAGTTTATTTTGTTTACTGTTACAGCCATACATGCAGTCAGTAACTTTTCCATGTAAAAAGCAGGATAATATTACCTCAAAAACTGAGGACAGTCAGAGAAAATTAAATTCTCTTCCCTGTAGAGGACCAGACTCCTGTCTGCACTATCCAAGGCCATCCTGTCGCAGCAAAGCAGGCATCAGGTAAGACTGAGTGCTTCACGGACTCTATATGGGTCTTATCTGGAGCTACGTATTTTGGAAGTGTTTATGATTTCAGGCTGCAGGCTCTTGCATTCTAATGTACAAGGCTTGTGTTCCCAATCTTGCAGAACTGGTGTATGCAAATAGTCCTATCTTCTGATAAGGCGTTTGCTGCCTGATAGTGTGTCAGTGTGAACATGCAAATTCTGCTTGTGTGAGACTCCATGATTTGCACATGCATGTGCCCAAATCTACGTTTTTCAATTTCAGTATGTATTTTAATCCATAAATTCATGTACATAGCTGGGTACTCACAGGTTTCACTGAACACGTTACAATTTTTGGCTCTGCTGCTGTTTATAGGCACCCGGGTAATTATAACTATGGGATAGAGTTAAAAAATGAAGGGAAAAATAGATATCATGGCTGTAGGATGGATTCTTAGTATTGAACCCTGAAAGAGCTTGGAAAACTTACGACTGGGAATGGCAGAGTCTCTGTTACTTGAGATATTTACAGCTTGACTTGGAAAAAAAAATACATCGTAAGAGACAGCTCAGCATTATTTGATGACAAAGTGCATAGTCTTGTTTTTATAAGTACTCAAGAGATATACTCCAAGAGCTTATGTATGAGCTGCCAGGCTTTACCTACAGCGTGTGATTTAATACACAAAGTGTTGTTCATCTGTGAAATAAATTCCCTGCTCACATGCCAGTGTCCTAGAATGAAATCTCCTAGGATGGTGAATGCAGATGCTTTCTGCCCTGTGAGATGCATCCACTGAGTTCCCTGCAGTGAACTGTATTGGGGCATTTCAGAACAGACCTTAAAAAAACCAACAGAGTTTGTCTACTCCGTGAGAACATGAAAGAGACTGTGGCATCTTTCATTTTCCCAGGGAGGGAACAGTTAAAAATATTCTTCAAATAAGGAGCAGATGTTAATGTCATTAGAATGGATTTTCATAAAAAACAGAGTTCTCTTGCAAAATGCCAGTAGCTTTGCAAACTTCTCTACAAGTCTGCCTGCTCATTTCAGGCTTGTGGCACAGAGAAGAGGCAGTGCAGGGAGAGCTATTTACTGTCTCTGAAACCAATCAAGTACATTTCTGTAAGTTATTTGCCTGTTTTAAAACTTCCTCAGCAAAGAGCTAAAGGAACATGAAGGCGTTTGAATAACAGGACAAGCACAGTGAGCATCACAGTGACTGCAGACAAACAGCATCACTGTTGACAAAGAGGTACAGAAAGAAATAAGCTACATATGGAAAGGCATGGTCTGGACAGTGCATGTGCCTCTGTCAGGTTCTAAATTCACTACCATTTCAAAAGAAAAAAGATTCACAGGCTTTTTTGATCAGCTCACTGAAAATTCTGCCTTGCCTGCAGGAATGGTTAAAGTAAAAATAACAAACAAAATGTTAAGTGGCTCTCTGGATGACCTCTGGACATTCTTATTGTTAGTATGAGTAGACATCGGAACCTCCCAGTAATAATTTCCTTTTGGAAAGTTCTCATGTCTCCTTCCTCCTCCTCATTTTACTGCTTTTAATGTTCAGAACATAGGAAAGGCCCTGTAGTTCCTTTCATTCCTGCAATAGATGACCCTACACTCTTGTAGAGCCATTTGCCTCGAGTTCATTGGCATGAATGACACCTCACAAGTGCTCTAGCGTAGTTAGCATTTGTTTGCTCCAGTTTTTTTCTCTTTCTGGTGTCCTCCTTAGGGGTTTTGGTATCCTAGATCTCTGAAACATCAGGACATACAAGGAAGGCAGGTTGAGACATGTCTCCTGCCCCATCATTTTTTGTGCTTTAGATGCCCATGTGAATTTTTGAGATTATCTGGGAGGTGATTTGCCTCTTCCTGCTCCATATGCAAGATCTTCACCTCAGGGCCACAGGGTACTGAAAGTATCCCTCTTGGTTAAGTTACTGAAGTAAACAACAAACATTTGGCTTCCAAATAATAAAGGGATTATGAAGTGCAAGGATCTATAACTGACTCAGATCCTCCTCCCACTTCTTTTCAAAGGGGTTGCAAGCATGGCACAATCTGTTTCAGCTTCTATCAGGGGAGCTAGTTTTGCACTGCTGTAAATTTAGGGAGCTGCTGGATCCACACCCAGCTGAATGGGAACGCTTGGCATTGCAGGGGTTGGCCTTGGCTGAGCCCTCCTTTGTGTTGCAAACAGAACAGTCAAATGGCCCTGTAGCTCTTGTTAAAACAGTGATGTTCCTCAGCTGGATGGACCTTATGGCTTAAATGATGGGCACAGCTCTGAGGGCAGCTGGGGTGAGGCCTCCTGGGCACTCCCCAGTGCACCCACCAAGCTGCTCCTGTGGGTTACCCCAGGTCCATGTGGCAGTGGATTGACATCTGTGTGTCCAGAGTTGCCTGTTTGATCTTGCAGCTTTGCCAGTGTGACAAATCATGGTTGTAGCAATTTCTGGATGGAAGAAAGAAAGAATAATAACAACACTGGTGCTGTCAAATTAAAAATTCATTTGTGGGATGCCAACGTGCAAAGCATGTTGAGCTGTTGTTGACAAGGATGACCGTCACAGATAACACTACAGACGGACGCTGATAAGTGTTTGGAAGTGGGATTTGCCCACCTTATTCATCTTCAGTTCCTCA
Organism: Pseudorectes ferrugineus; assembly: GCA_008033365.1. NCBI lineage: Eukaryota > Metazoa > Chordata > Aves > Passeriformes > Pseudorectes > Pseudorectes ferrugineus. Next base: position 21,518 of record QWTY01004457.1, on the reverse strand, counting down.
TTTGCAGGCAAAGATGGCACATGCCTTGAGGATAGGCTTGCATGGCCAGTGTTGCTGATTGCTGAGTCTATGGGCAAATGAAATCTATTCTCAGCAGTGTCGTAGAGGTATGGGCAAGAAGATGCAATTTGTTGCTAGAAGTCTTGAAATTAAAAATGGGCTGACCCTGTGAAGCATTGTGTTTCATCTGGACTGAAGTTCTCTTCCAGAATTTTATAGTTCAAAACAGTATTTGAAAAAGTGAAGAAAGAAAAATTGTGATTCTTGTGACTTCCAAAGAGGAATATTTTAAAATGGTTCTGGAGTCTGCTACAAGTGGAAGAGGCTTCCCCTGTTTCTAATGGCCAACAAATAGAGCCATGCATGACAGTACAGGCAGATTTTCTAAAAATCTGGAACTATTCTTCCAAGATGTAGAGTGTAGTGTTTTAGAGGATAGTCAATTTGCTTTTATTTTTATCCTGCATGGAAACAGTTTTGTTGGTGAGCACTGCAATAATCTGATTTATTCCAGGATGGATTGAAAGGAGTGTAGAACAATCAACTGGAATAAAAAGTTTCTGTAACACAGTAGTAAATAGAGACCTGTATTAGAAATCCGTAGGGCTGCCTTGGAACTCAATTTAGAATTTCATAAACATCAACTCGTACATCTGGCATCTGATTAAAATGTGTATTTTGGAAGTACAGTGATATGATCTCTGTTTAACTAATGCTCTTCCAGAGGGAAGGATTCTGCTTCTGTAATTCCTCAGCAGTAGAAATACCTTTTCCAGGAAGAGTAAATATGCCTCCCTTCCCACCAGCATTTTTGGGGACCCTATGTATTCACACTGCCTTACATGTTCACCTTCCTTTAAGGGCAGGGTAAAAAAAAATAGCAATGGCCTGCCTGCTGCATCCTCATCTCATTTGCAGATCTCTCTGCAATCACAGAAGTGGAATTCATATTTTCCTCCCTTGGCAATCAGCACTACTGGCCTTTCCTTGCTCCAGACCAGAGTTCCAATATATTTTTTACACCAAAAGATGGGGGGTTTAGTGTACTTTAGAACAAAGGGCTGGGTCTACAGAAGGTGTGCGTGAAGAAATAGCAGCTTCTTGGGGTACTGCAGACCTGTTTGTGTGTGTGTGTAAACAAGCCCTTGTATGTGCTTGCACGGGAATTGTTCAACTATTATAAAGCATGGAATTGTTACCTTTTCACCAAAAAATCTATCTCCTCAAAACTCTAGAGAGAATTTTTGGGAGGAAAAAAAGCCAGTTATTGCCTATGGGATTTAAGCAGAACATAAATTAATATCCGTATCCCGAGCAAAGTGTGGCCATGGCATTCTTGAAAGCTCTGAGGAAAAAAGAGTCAAAGTTGATGCCTTCCTTGGCCGTGCAGCATTGTCCATGGCTTTGTGCAGAGGGTGGCCTGGGAGCTCACTCCAAGGTGAGAGTGCCACCTGCTGAACCCACACATTCCTTCCCACAGACAGGCGAGCTTGCAGGAGAGATTCCTCTTTGGGAATCCATCCACACCCACTCTTGTAATTTATGAGGGTTAACAAGATTACAGCCTGGGGTGGAATAGCTGTAGGAGTGCACAGTAAGTGGTTTCAGTTTGCTCACATTTTTGGGCTTTAAGGGGAAGGGGTATGAGAGCCAAGCGTATGAAATCATGGTAACTGGTGGTGCCTCCATTTAAATCACTGTTTGCACTTCTGTTTCCTGCTTCATTCACTGGATTCCATGGAAGAACAGCGAGGACAGCATGTTAGGCTGGATTTAGCTCCAGCCCTGTTTTTAATCCTGTTGTTAAACAAAAGATGGTTTTACCTTGACTGCAGTTGAGCTTGCAGCAACTCCCCACCTCCTTGGATTTGTTCACGTTTGGCAATCACTCTCAGTCTTGAGCTGTCTGATCCAGCTTGACCTTTCACAAGTCAGATTGGATGCAAGTGCCTGCAAAATGCTTAGGCAGTGATTTACTGTCAAAAGGGAGGACTGTTCCCTGGACCATTATTTTATATCTGGGTCCTCTCCTCTCTCGGCAGGCTGGAATGTGACTTTTCTACGAGCAAATACTTGCAAAGGCACCTCTGTGAAGTGCTGAGGCTGCTCGGTGCCCAGACAAGCTGCCTGAACAGAATCCCTTCTTGTGAAAGCTGAATGGGAAGCAAATGTTTGTCAGTCAACTTGAGCAGCTGAGAAATCTGCAGGAGTTTCTGTAACTGGGGGCCCAGCAATGGCAAGGAGGAGCTATTAGAGAGAATACAGTAAAAAAAAATAATAATCATATGATCACAGAGCAGAGGGGGGTGAAGGGAGGGGAGGGGGATACAAGAGAGATAATGAGCTTGACAACAGGCAAATGCAGAGTGTCATTGCAGGAGCTCCAGGACCAACCAAATGGTTAACCTGTGGGGTGGAAAGAGCATCCAATGAGTCTCGCATGCCTGAAAGGATAATGGCATTTTTATTATCTCATTCCACGCCCTGATCATCCGTCCATTTGCTCCCTGGAGCTGCCAGCAGTTTGCACTGATTCATACGCTGCAGACATGATCAGCAGATCATACTGCAGGCAGAACTTGTCAAGCCTTTCCAAGTGAGTTGCCAGTTTATTCTATCTGTATGGATTTAGCCTTTTGGTGCTGTGTAGGAGGTGCTGGATGGTGGCAATGGCAAGGGGAATAGAATGGTGTAACAAGCTGGGAAGCTGGTTGAACTGGGGAATGAGCAATGGTTAGAGATTGGGTTCTTTTAATTCTTTTTTTGCTACATTGTGCTCTATTGTCTAAAGTCTTTATATTTATGCATTTCTTCTACCTGAATTGCAGAATTTAAATTGTTCAGTGGCAGAAGGATATGTTGGGAGAACTGGGTGCTGATCGGAGTTCTGTTGGTGGGAAGTTTGCAGAAGTTTCATAGTTTGTGTGAAAGCTTTCGCATAACTCAGATTGCTTCATTCACTGAGTAAATAAAGTCCTCATGGCACATTCATCCCTGAATGTGGAAGGGAAAGCAAGAGAAGAAAATCAATTAGCCTGTGTAATACTGCCAGTAATATAATCTGCTTTATTCCTGTCCTGTATTGTTTTGTTGGTCTGCTTTATGAGTTGATGGGTAGGAAACAGGACACTGCTATGTTTCTAAATTGCTGTGATTTATATAAGGGTTTGGTTTAAAGCTTGGGAGCACTTTTGAAGAGCAACTGGGATTTCTGTATGCCTGTTTTTTAAAGTTTCCAGCATGAAGTCCTGTGCTCTCCGAGGGAGAGGGAGCTCAGGGATTTCCAAAACTCAGCCCCTCCAAGAAGTCCGTTTCCAGGAATCTGAAATCCTTCGTTGTGATTTCTGTAATTGGGCAATAAATAATAATTTAACTAAGAGCATGTCAGATGACACTTTTTTGTGTTGTTCTGTGGTGAAATACAGCCACAAGCCACAGTAGCCAGCCCTCCCACCCCTCTGTACGGGAACAGGGAGCAGCCGTGGGGGAGCACCAATTTCTCTGCACCCAGTGCAAGGGGAAAGCAAGGGAGGGGAAGGGGCAAAGTGGGTGAGATTTGGGCACTTCAGTGATGATACAAGTGGTGAAAACATTGACTCATGATACCTAATGTGGGGAGCTGGCCCTAAGTGCTGTGATCCAGGCTGGACCTCTGAGGTGACCTTGAGACCCTTTCTGGTCTGTGCTGAGGCTGGTTTGGTGAGGTGTCAGGGTTTGGTTGTTTTGTTTAAAATACTAGGGACTGTTGGATATCCTTGCTGGGAGATACTCTCCTCCTCTCCCTTTTGGGCAGGAGAGGGAACCAGCAGTGTGCTACCTTTATAGCTGGCATATCTGTTGTGTTGTGCTGGGAGCAATGCCTTAGCTTGAGTGTGAAATCCGTGAAATTATGTCTCAGTGAATCCTTTTCTCTTGAAGTATGATTAGCTACTATACTGTTGTTTTTCTGTATCTTGGGAGTCTTGGGTCTTGTAGCAGCTTCTAACAAGAGCAGACACACCTTGAAAACCAGACATGGGTTTTCTTTTGTCAAGACTCACAGTAGCATGCTTGGGGAAGAAAAGCAAAGTTCTCTTTGGCAGGGACTCTGAAGAGAAATCAAATGTATGGCCAGAACTTGGAAACTGATTTATTCCCCTGTAACAAACATCTCCGTGACCTCAGGCCAAAAGAGGGAAGACACCTTTAGCATTACCCACAAAGGCTTCTTCAAAGCATTGCTCAGAGAAATAAATGATGAAATACTGCCCTTCCTAGGCTGAGGCATAACGTAATCATTCCAAGTGCTCATGTCTTCTCAGGAGATTGCAGTGGAAAAGAAAAGGAGTATTAAAATCCTTATAAGTTAACTCTCTGGAGACTCTCCAGGGAAAAGGAGGAGGCTGTTATTGCATTATTTTGAATGAGGTACAATGTGATTGTTAACTTTTTGCAAATGTCCTCTAATGGCCCCTTTATATGATCATTTCATCTGTGTTGTTTAAAGATATTTTCTATGCTTTCAGTGTACTTGTGGTATTTGTAGAAAATTTTGTAATTGCTAAATAGCTGCATATAATCCTGTTAGCATTTGATACACTAGAAATTAAAAGCAGAAGCTCTCAGCGTAGCCAAGAAATCATTCCAGTTGGCCTGAAAATATGAAGTCTGTTTAATAAATGTATAGGGATCGGCTTGGCTCGCTGTGCTGGACACTAAAGTGTTTACTGTGCAAGTTCCTAGAGAAAGCAGAAGTTCTCTTTGCCAACAGGTAGAATATTTTCTTCCAGCAAATGATAACTTCTGTTCAAGCTTCAGTTTGGTTGTTGGAAGCTCAGGATTTTGCAGCATTTTTTTCATATTGTAGGTTATATTTTCTGTTTCCTGGCTGGATGTTCAAGGCCGGTATCAGCTAGTTTTTTAGGAGAAGAGAGGGGTTGAAGAGGACTCTTCTCCACAGACAGCGGTAGTGTTGGTAATCTTATCTGATTAATTCTGCTGTAAAAATTGATGGTGTTAATTTTCGTGTGAAGCTCTCTCCTTCTTCTGGTCTTCTCTTTTGACCATGCTCTTCATTCCTGTTCCCCAGTGGGCAAAGGCCTGAATCCTTAATTTGTAAAAGCCTTTTTACATTGCTGAGGTAATACAAGAAGGGCATAATGTAACTACAGACAAGACACACGAGATGTTAGCCTGTAGTGAGGTTATTTTTCTCTGTTTTGGAAGCAAATAATCCCAGTCTCAATTTCTGAAAGTGGCTCTTCCCCAACAGGGACAAGTCTACAGGAAGAACTGAAACAATTTTGAGTGGGAGTACCTTGGGTGGAAGAAACTCTGTGGCAGAGAAAAGGACAGGTCTATAGGGAAACCTCTGAGATTTTGCAGCCTTCTTGCCCCAGTGAAAGATGTTGTTTCCAGCATAACAAAAACATTGGCTGTCAGGAGCACAAAGCTGGAGTGGAGTTTTGAGAATCCACCTCAGTCTTAAGTTGTGACTGTGAGCACCAAACATCTAAAGTTTTGTCAGAGAACAAATGGCTCGGGAGAGTTTCATGAAAATTCTGAGCTAAATTCTCCACCCCGTGCAAGCCTTGGTTCAAGCCAGGAACTTGCTGTGAATCCAAATGCCTGAAACGAGCTGTGAGAATTGCTTTTGATGAAAGGTAAATTTAGTAAAACCAAGAAAATTTGGGGAAGTTTTGGCCAGAACTGTTTCAGAACAGTTCAGAGCAGAGCTGGTTGTGAGTTCACATCAGGTTTCTGAAATTCACTTTGTCTAAAGGAAAAGAATAGGAAATACTTTTTTTTAAATGGATTTTTTTACACTTTTTAGATAAGAAATTACTGAGTTGCACCTTTGCAATTTTTGTAAATAAAAAAATTCTGATATTTTTTGATATTCCAATATTCCAATTGACCTATTTTTCCAAGAGAAAAGTAAAAAGAAAAAAACTTAGATGAAGGATTTGCTTTCTTGTTCCAGGCTGAATTAAAATAAAAAACAGCCCTGAACATTTTCCATATCACTTCACTCTGACAAGGGTTTTTGCTTCTGCTTCAGCAAAACTAGAAAATTCATTGTTAGTGCAGATCTTAAATCCAGATAGCTCCTCCACAGCCACACTGTTGGCATAGGTGTTCAACTAGTGGTGGATGGGGGTGGTAGAACTTTATCCTGCTTCTTCATACCCCTGCCTTTCCCTTTCCTGCCAAACCTGCACTCCCCATCCACCCTGTTCCCAATTCAGAGTAACACAGGAAGATTTAAAAAACTCAGGGAAATTCTCTGGTGATTGTTTTAGGCCCTCTTTGCTTTTCAGTTCATATGTATGTATATATGTCCACATAAAGCAGACGCAGTAAATTAGGTCCAGTAAATTAAATCCAATGCTTAAAAATGCAACCAAGAAAAACACTTCCATCAATCACTGAAATAATTGAAACATAGAGGCTAAACTTGCTGTAACTTTTCACTCTATCCACGTTTTACTTTGTAAAAAAAAACCCAGAACATTAAAAAAACCCTTTCTTGCACTGTTTTCATGTACTGACTATTTGATTTATATTTTGGGATGTGTAAGCTCTTAAATGTAGTGAAAAAGTCTCCTTGAGTTCAGTAAGGCAGCTTGCATGTGTAAGTGGCTGCAGAGCCAAGTTTATAATTACATATCTGTATAATGTTAGCCTTCATACATTTATCCATTCCAATTTTAATTCTCCATTTCATAAAATCTATGATCAAATTTTGGAGCCCAAGCTAAGCCGATGTCGTCCCTTTTAATTTAGGACTCAGCCCTTTTATTCTCCTTCTGTGCTTTACTTTTATAAGTCGCTTTCTTTTTATGCTGATGTGCAGCACATATTGTTAAAGGCACTTATTAGAGCCAGAATTTTACAGCGTGGAGACTGTCCTAATAAGGGAAAAAACCAGCCCTTTATTGGTGAGGTAAGAGAAATCAGGCAGGGGATAATTTTTGTGCTGATTGAGAAGGATAAGGTGCGGTTTGGCAGGTATCGCATTGGTTTGGCATTTGCTGACATGGTTCCTCTTTTCTGCAGTTCAAATCCTTTGCAGAGTAGTCAGTCAGGGAGGGCTTCCCCCACTCCCCCTTTTGCCCGCCCCTCCCCTCTTCCTTCTCTTTTTCACAAGTGTTCAGCTGTTGCTGTGAAATCTCACTCTGACACTCAAACTGGATGTGGTAACGAGACGTTTTTGCAAGTCCACCAGTGCAATACTGTAATCACCTTTTTGGGGAACAGCGAGCACGTTGGAAAACAGTTTTCCATGTGGGTTTTTCTACATCTAAAGCATTTAAACAGTTTGTGAAGTTGTCAGAAAAATCACACTGCAGTCCAAGGTATTTTGATACAATTTCTCTCTTCTCGAAACCCCACTATTGAAGCAAAGTACTGGCTACAAGGTTTAGTTGGTCTTTAAATTGCTCATCTGTTTTTTCCTTCCAATTGCTTTGGATGTGCATATTGAATTCCAGAGATGAGCAGCACCTCCCAGGCTTAAGTACAGGCTTCAGATCTGAAGTCAATGTAGTTCCTTGACTTTTAGGCTGAATTATGGTGAACAAAGTTTCAAATGAGGGCAGAAGCTGGTATTTTGGGTTTTTTGTTCCTCAGTCTCTTGGTAAAGGAATACTAAGTGAATACTTTGTGCTGCATCAGGAGACTGAAACTGATGTAAAGTGGCTGCCCCTCTCCACCTGGTGCTCTGGTGTGTTTCGTGAATTGTGGGAGGAATAATGGTTAACTTAGTCACCAAACACCCAGTTTTCTCTGTCACTCTCTTGCTTATTTTCTTCTGAATACTGTACATTTGCTGGTGTCACTTGTGAAGAAATTTTCTTCCTCTTCTCCCCACCACAGTAATTCTAGAGTACATATCCTGTCATTGTTGAGGTTAGCTTACTGTAGGGTAAGGATGTGAAAGACAAATGGATGATAATAAAGCAGAAAAGAAGAATAAAAAGCATTAGTAGCAAGGGTTGGATGTACCAGTTCACATTAAGCAAAATATACAGATGCACCATTAGGTGTGGCCTACTCACAAAAGCTTAATGAACAACCCCTTTTTGGGGGGATTGGTAGGGTTTGTTTTTTTTTGTAAGATGCCTGTTTGTATTCAGACTCTTCTTCCTCAAAGTCAGCATTTATCTTGAAGATCAGGGCCTTGCCTAACTTTGTCTTTTTTTTTTAATTTCCACCCACCACTTTTCCATATAACTTGACTAAGCAACAGTGAGAAATACTCAGTTTCTCGTGAGCAAGACTGACTCCAGCAGAACCTGGCATACCAACTGGAGAGGACTAACTCTGTGCAAGAACTTTCGCTCTGAATCTTTTTCAGATCACTTTCAATCTGCTTTATGCTTCTCTTTAGCACGATTTGGTCCTGCTGCGGGTCCTCGAGGCAAATGTTGCCGTATTACGGAACCAAAAAAAAGATGATTCTGGTTCCAGACTGAACATTATTCAGAAATATCTCCTATCTCATGTGCTGTGTATTTTAAAAAATTGAGAAAGCAGCCCCTGTCGAAGCTGTCCATGTGCACTTGTTTTCCTTCCCACGATTCTTCAAGAAATGTGGAGGCCTGTCCTAGAGGTGTGTCCTTGAGACCAATGCACTTGACAGTACAGGATGTAAAATTCTGGCTTCTGTTTGGTTTGCCGAAGCCAAATTGCCTGCAGGCCTTTTTAACCATAAAAATATATTACATGTTTCTGAACAGGAGGTTTTTGGCTTGCCAGATTCCATCTGCAGTTCGTTCAGCACTGGAGTTGCTGCAATGTAATTAGAGAAGTACCTTCTAGCATCACAACTCTTTCTGTCCTGGCTCATTCCTTACTACAGGTTTTTGTTGTTTGGTTTTTTGGGTTTTTTTTTTTTTGGGTTGCTTTGTTTTGGGTTTGTTTTTGTTTGTTTGTTTGGACTTCTTTTGTTACGCTTGATTTAGTGGAGTTTGTAACTCAGCAAGAGAATCATGGGATGGGTGAACCTCACAATCTCAATGCACTGTGGGTTTCAGCATCCACAACTGATGTGTGCCACCATCATCACACCCTGCATGGCCATGGTGGAACCTTTGCAGTCTTTTTGTTCATTTTCAGGTTGTTCCTGGCTTTCCAGCTCCCGTGAGCTACAGTGACATTCTCCATTGTCATGTGTTTCCTTTTCCCCTTTTTTTATTTTTCCCTTTCAGTCATCTCTTGATAGTGTTTTATTTGATTATTTTGCAGAGCCCAAATGAAATGTATTCCGACCTTACTGTATTCTCTTGCACACTGATTTCTTTAAAAGAAAAATCCCATTTTTAAATTAGGGTGTGTATTTTGTGTGACACTCATCTTTCCTCTGTGAAGCATGAGATTTTTGGGATTCTGTTTCTCCTGCAAGAGGAAAATCACTGGCATGTGCTCTGGGTGTGTAAGATGGTGTTGTTGTGCATCTTGGCCTTAGTCATCTCCCTCCTCCTGGAACAGGAGTGGTCAAACACATCATGTCAGCAGTTTTCTTTCTCAGGATTGCAAAAAGCCCCAAAGCCTAATTAGCAGAGGCCACAGCTGTTTCCAAAACCAGCTAAATTTTTACTTTACTTCGAAAGATGAAGTTTGAGGACTAATCTCCTTGTTCCTCTGTTAAACTTGCTGTAAAGACTGAGGCAAGGCAGTTTTGTTCTCTGAAAACGTAGCTTTTACTCAAGGCTTACCAAACTTAAAGTTAAAAAACTCTCTTAATGCTGTAGCAGAGCTGTCTTGGTGTTCCCATAGTCCTTATCTATATGGCTGTGAAATCTTCCCACTGACTGCATGTGCATTAGTGATAATTTGCAGCCCATTCGGCTGAGAACAAATATTCCTGTCTCGTGCATATCTGAGAGCTGCATTTGGTCCTTTGTCATTTTGGGAAAGCCATGGGGTTAATTACTTACCTGATTTCCTGGATTCTTCTCTCTTTCAAGCTCACCCAACACCCTGTGAAGTGCTTAGGTGGGAGACTGTGTCTCCCATCCAGCCCTATGTTTATTGCCCCTGAACAATTCTGAGTGGCGGTATTTCAAGCAGACTTTGGTCAAATGTCTAGAAAACCTGTTTGTATATGATTATAGCTATGCACTAACACTGGCAGTCTGTCTCTTGCTCATCTTGAGCTGGCAGTAGCACCCCTAAGTACATCCAAGAGCACCCGTTGGCAGAGGACTGCAAGCGTTTGGGCTGAGAGTTACGCCTGGGTTTGATGTAGGCAGTGCCTGTTGTGCTGGCCTCTGCATCCTGAAATGCATGATTTTTTTTCACTGAACATTCCTGAGCGTTAGTCAGATGGGAACTGGAGCACCAGGGAGTTTAAGCATCTCGCACAGGAACCTGTAGCAGAAGAGGAGCCAAATGAAGTCTTTGAAACCCTGTATTTAGCAATATAACTCTCAGCATGTTAGTTTGAATTAAGGGCAGTCTTAACTTATTTTTCCGATTTAGAGTATTGCTGATCCCTAGACCTTTTTGTTAGCTTGTAGCTGCTAAAGGTTATCTTCTTCAGATAGATAATTACCATATTCTTGTTTACTCAGTAATCCGTCAGTTGAATTGTAGTAACAGGTTGGACCATGCTCTGTGTGAGTAGGAATTCAAATTCTCTTATGCTTGTCCTAATTCTTTGTCGTGCCAAGTATTTGTCATTTTACGTTGCCAAATCCTTGCTTTACAAATGTTGTACCTTCACAAAAGTATATTAAATGTAAATTTGTTATCCAGTGCTTGGTTTTTGGCCCCTCCCAGTGCCTTTCAGGATGCATGACTTAAATTCAGTGAGAACTTTCATAAAAGGATAACTGGAATTGCGTCTCCCTTGCAATGGGCTTGGCGTGTGTCTGTGAATGGTTACTGTGGATTGCTGGGAAGAGGATACTTGGATGAACAGTGCATGGTTGGATCAAGTGTAAGGGCTGTTCTCTGGTGTTATTTCTAAGGATCCATCTGCTGTGCAAATGCCTCCAAAGTCCATCTGCTGTGCAAATGTTATAGAAGTCTCAGTGACACCCTAAAACGCTCTGTCTTGCAGTCCAGGTGAGAGGGGGAAAAGTTTTGACTTCGAATCAAGACCAAGTCCTGCAAGAGCTGGTGTTGGAAGGGTTGGCTGGCATTCAGGTCAGTCCCATCTCCACCGTGGGACTGCAGAGGGAGCAGTGAGAGCTGCGGTGCACAGAAGCATTCCCGTGTGACTCCTACAGTTTCTCTAGGACTAAAACCTCTCTGGTGTAGAGCTGCTGTTTTCTCACTCCATCAGCTTTTGGGAGTCCTTCTTCACCAAGTCCTACCTACCTACCTAGCTTTGTGTACCTGTTGAAGCTTGAGAAGCAGAAGGGTGTGGCAGCAAGCTAACTCCTTGTCTCCCAGTGGTAGGGTGAGGACCCTGCACCCCATTTCTCGTACTTTCAGGCATTTAAGTGTATCTCAGTTCACAGCCCAGTGCTTCAAAAGGTTCCAGACTGTGTTGAGCCGTGCTGACCCCTGTGAAAAGCCCGAGGTGCTTTCTCAGTGACACGGCCACAAGATCTCCTGGGCTGAACTTGCTTTTGGCCCTTCCTTTCCCAGTTCCCAGCAGGCACACCTCTTTTTTAAAAATGTAGACTACTGACTTGGAAATACCTAGCAACAGAAGGCATTATTTAAAATGTAGAGGAGAGTCAGACCATCACTTGCTCAGAGAGAGCTTAGGGGAGCATGTCTCTTTGTTCAATATACCAGAAAAAGACATCTCAGGATAATTCTGTCAGTGGCTTTCATGTGCTTTCAAGAGCAGTAGCGGAAGTCAGCACAGTGCAGCTGTTAGAGATGGGACTGGGAGGAAGGAGTCTACATACCTACAACAACTCCCTTTAGAAGTTGCTGGAAGAGCTCCTGGTAGCTTCAACAAGATTTTGGAACAGGTGTGAAGTGGTGGAGCCAAAAGAGAACTGTATCTGCTCTGTAGTTTAGACTAAAAGTAGTACATTCATCTATATATCTGTTTTTCCATTCCATAAACTGGCATTATAATAGCAATAATACCCACCACACGGAAGTCAGAAGGGGTTGCAAGAATTGCTTAATGTTTGTAAAATATGTTGAGATGTTCTGATGGAAAGAATTCAACAAGTGCCAAGAACTAGTGTAATAACAAGGGGAAAATAGCCATTGGTCTGCATTTACTTCTGGAATGTAATGGATTATACCAGAAGCCTTGGCTTAAACATCTGTGGGTGTGTATGTTTAATAACGATTATTTTGATTACCCTGTCTGTAAAAATGTCAGTTGAATCTGTTAAATGGCTTTGCTTCTTGGTGATGGAAACTTATCAGGGCTTGTCTCCTCTCACCTTTGGAATCAGATCCTCTTTTGGCTGTCCTTGCAGTCTGTTTCCATTGGCTGTATCGCTTTCTTATCACGGCAGCTCTTTGCTGTCCTTCCTGCCTTGATGCCCACCTTGCATAAAGCGTTTTGCAACAGCTATTACTGACTGGCTTCCTGTGTGGAACTGCTGTTCCAGAATGAAACTGAAATTATCAGCAACAACAAAAAGGGTGCCATAATAACTGCTGAGATTTGAAACAACACTGAATATTGCAGAAAAGCCCCTTATCCTGCCCCTGTATCTCTACAGGGCAGTTTGTCTGTGTTAGGTTCCTCTTAACAGCTGCCTATGTCCCTTTGGAAGTCCCCAGGCTGTGGGCACTTTTAGAGCAAGCAAATTGTTATTTTCTACTGTGTTCTAGTTTTTATCTGGGTACTCTCTGTGAACAGCTTATAAGTTGTAGATAATTTGTTAGTGTGTCTTTGAAATGGAAGAGGTTTTTGTTGGATGCTAGAGTTCTGTGAAAAGGGTTGTTTCCCCCCCCTCTTTTTAAAGAATAGTGGCTTTTAGATTTGTGTTTGCAGGGTGATTAATCGGCTCTCATGAGCTCAGTCAGCTTTCCGGACAGTATCTCCCATACTGAGTTTGGTAGTTTCTTACGAGTAACTTCTCTGGAATAAGGATTACAGTGAAGCAATATGAGAAGAACAAGCACATCTAAGGGAAAACTAATTGAAAGGATAAAGTCAGGATATTTTATTGTGTTTATGTGGGTGTAGTTACAATGGCTGCATTTCAAACCTCCAGCTGTTTAATTTGCACAGTGCTGTTATACGATGTCTGCAAATTGTTGTAGCATTAGTGTGCTGTTCAAAGTGCTGTACGTGACCTTGCAGATCTGTGCGGACCTGTTTTATGGAAGGGTTCTTTACCTTTCATGAAGGTGAAAGACACATCAGGATTAGCTTTCACAGGGATGCATGGAATGTATCTGCCCCTAATCCTGTTAGCAAATGACAGGATCTGCACTAATAATTCCTCTGCTGTCTCACTGAAAATGTCTCCTAATCACCTTGGCTGTTGACAGTAGGCTTCTTAAACACCTCAGAAAGAGAGAGATGCTTGCCCATGTTAAAAGCGAACAGCCGTGAATTTCCCTTGAAACAAAATCCACACCTGCACAGCATCCGTGAGTTGTGTGCGTGGGGAATCGGTACCAGAAAACGTTGAGACATCTGATTTTCATTAAATTTTTTTTTCCATTCACCACATGTTGCAACACTGGATATATTTGTAATGCCATATCCCCCCTCAAGTGGTTTATTTCAGTTAGCATAAGGGTTCACAGTCTGCTCTGTTTTGGTGCATGTTCTGTGCTTGCATTTCATCTGCTATCCTGTTTGTGGCATTTATTTCAATATTTAGTCTGCTGTGGTATGTTAAGGCTGTGTCCTCCTAGTGCATATTTTGTGCTGGGAAGAGTGGATAAAAAAAGATTATTCTATTATTATCTGAATAATTATCTGGTAAAATTACTTTTCCAGACTCCCTGTGTGCAAATACAAATGCCTTGTACTTTGTTCGTCAGCACAGTCTTTGCTGTATTTCTGAAAGCTTCAGCAGACATCCTCAGGGACCTGTCTGGCTCTGAGCAATAGTAATTTACTTAAAATCTCTAATCCCCTGGGAAAGACAGAGCAGTTTTGACGCTTCACAGAGCCCAGGCTAATGCGAACACCCATACCTTCAATGGAGCAAGCAATAAAAATACTGGGTTCTGACTGTTTGTAGGTGTTTCAGATCCCAGAACACTTCAGTCTAGGCCGAAGTTACTGAGTGATGTGTAATCTGGGTAGTCACAACCTGCTATGTTACAGTTTCCCTTCTGTCAGTCGTGGAGGGTTTTGGTTTTCCAGGCCCTGGACAGCCCTGTGAACCTCGCTGGATGTTGGTGACAGAGCCACTTGCCCAGTCCTGGTGCTTTCACTGTCCTTGCTGTTCCCTGAAGGATGTCTTTCCCTTTTCCCTGTTCTCTGAGTATTTCCCCAGCAACCTTCCTCCATTCCCCATCTTGTGCCCTGCAGGGATGGAGGCTCCTCATCCTCTCTCCCTATCCACAGTCCAGGGAGACATCTTGTTCCTGGCCTCTTCCTGCAGACCTAGCCTGCTATTCCTGCTTCCACATTCCTCTTTCCTGCCCCACTTAGTCTTTCTATCCCACTCTGTTCAAATCCATAATGAATTTCAGGGTCAGTCCTAAATCAGAGAGTGCTCTTTTAGATATGAAGCCATCCAAGGCCCACAAACTGATCCACCCCAGGCATGGTGGCATTTCACTGATAGATGAAAAAAATCCTTTCAGGATGGGTCCAGCACTGTTGGTGGGTGTTGTCCTTGATATCAATCCATGTGATGCTGTGAATTTTCTTCCCTTCAGCACTCACTCGCAGTAGAGTCCTGGCTTGTGGTTCTTCATTACACCCTACAAAGCCTGACAGGCAAGAGAAGAAAATGCAGGAGTGCAAAAGGCAATTCTGCTCAGAAACTTGTCATCTTTGAAAACCAAAGCCTTGGTTCATCTCCAGTTTCACAGATTTCTTGTTTTGTTGGGGTGCCTGGTGAATAAATATATGCTGTAAATTGATTGTGAGTAGATTGGGCATGGTGATGGAGGATTAGGGTGTGTGGCTGAGATTGGTTTGGATACTAATGTTTCATTCCTCAAATCAGTGATTCTCTGAGTTAACTTTCTTAGTCCTTGTCCTTACATGATATTCAGTGGAGCAAGAGCAAGTTGAAATTAAAGAAGCTTCGTGTGTATGAGACATTATCCTCACAGTCCTGCACTTCCTTTTAAAATACAGTGCTCTTAAAATGCAACAATCCTATTAATCTTTGTGGAGGAAACGAAATGCAAGTGTTAGTTTGTTAAGAGGCTCTCTATTTCCTAGAGTGCTGCATTAAAGAAGCCTTCAAAGCTGGTAACTAGGGTGAAAGTAGATAAGCAGATGAAATTGAAGGCTGGGTTTCCAGGTCAGAGATACATACA